>LRSR01008005.1:0-15489 GCA_001579985.1 Hypsibius dujardini
TATATTAAGTGATTAAAATTCAACTAAATATAAATTCAATTAAAATTAAACTAAATTAAAATTGAATTAAAATTGAATAAATTAAAATTGAATTAAAATTGAATTAAATATAAATTGAATTAAAATTCAACTAAATAAAATTAGATTTAACTAAAATATTTATTAAAAAGTTTTTTAAACTAAATTAAGATTAATATAAGATTTTTACTGATTAATTATTTAGTTTGAGCTTTTTTTAGTTTTTGAGAAACAAAAGCAAGGGCGTTGTTAGTCCACCAACTTAGTTAGTCAACTAACAAGGGATGATTTTCAAATTAACAAGGGACGATTTTCAAATGTCTTGTCCAGAATGATTTCAGCTGTTTTTCTTAAAATTTCAAAATTAAGTTTGATCTTAAAAAATAAAAAATAAATTTCATCTCAAAAATTGTTTTGACGAAATTTTTAATTTGGTCGTAACGTTTTCTAGACATTTCATTGCAAAATCACCTGAATACCTGGGGGGGACGACATAAAGAGGAGCTAACCTAACAGGAAATCCTACAACCAACCTTAAATTCTGACAAGTGAGCGAAAACTTAATGAACTGAATTGAATGAAATATTTTTGGAGAAATATTTTTGGAGAAACTGGGTCGAGAACAGGTCGGATAAATAATAAGAACAGGTCGTACGAGGAGTGGATATTTAATTTACTCGGCTAATATCAGCCTCTTTAATATATAAAATTATTACCGTGAAAAAAATTATATTTTAGTCGGCTAATAATAGTTTGTTTATTATGTATAATATATAATTATTTATTTATTTACGTATTTACATATTTAATTGTATATGTAAATATTATTAAAAATGGTCGTATATATATATAATATTTAATATATATAAACAATGCAATTTACTGGGCTAAAACTAGTTTCTTTATTATATATATAATTTATAAATATAAATGTATAAAAATAATTCCATTTATTCGGTTAATGTTAGTTTTTTTTGTCTCTAGATACGGTACGGGAGGAGGTTATGGTCAGCAGCAGTACGGAGGCGGCGGTTACGGAGGTGGCGGTTACGGTGGTGGCGGTTACGGAGGTAGCGGTGGTGGATACGGACAGCAGCAGTATGGCGGTTACGGAGGTGGCGGTTACGGTGGTGGCGGTTACGGAGGTGGCGGTTACGGTGGTGGCGGTTACGGTGGTGGCGGTTACGGTGGTGGCGGTTATGGGATGCAGCAGGGATACGGAGGAGGAGGCTATGGTCAGCAGGGATACGGCGGTGGTGGAGGTTACGGCGGGGATAGTTATGGACAACAGTATTACCCTCGTAAGTGTAGTAACAATTCATCCCGTCTTTGCACGTGTGGCGTGAGAGAAGCGATAAATAAATAAATAAAAATTATAAAAAAAATTATAAAAAATAAAAATAAAAAATTATTGGGACCTTTTTAGAACCGCAACCCATTCCGATCCCGATTCCGATTCCGGGTCCGCCGATCATCATTCCGGGTCCGCCGATCCCATACCCAGTGCCAGCGTATGACAACTACGGCAGCAGTTACGGCGGTGGCGGTTACGGCGGTGGCGGTTACGGCGGTGGCGGAAGCAGCTACGGCGGCAGCAGTTATGGCGGCAGCAGTGGCGGTCAGTACGGCGGCGGCTCGAGCTACGGCAACTACGGCACTGGCGGATCCTACGGTAAGTCTCCAGTCTGAAAAACCTCAATCGATTCAACAATTATTCTTTTTTCCGAAAATGTAAACACAAAGTTTAAAAAAATGTCGTTACACTTTTCGTTACCTCAGACTCCGGTTCGAGCAACTACGGTAACGCCAATTACGGCCAGAACAACATGTACGGCGGGTCCAACTACAAGAAGCCCAGCAGCTACGACAACGGTTACGGCGCGGGCTCCTACAACTCCGGCAGCAAGTACGGCGGCAGTTCCAGCAAATACGGCGGCTCCTCCTCCAGCTACGGCAACACTTCCCCTTACAGCTCCAGCGGCGGCAGCTACGGCGGTGGCTCCACCTACAGCCCACAAGGCGCCTACAGCACCAATTACAACGCCTACGACGCCAGCCCTTACCAGTCCTCAATGACGGCCAATTACCAAGCCGCTTCTCCATCCCTCACCTCTTATCCCGGCTCGACGAGCGGCGGACTCTACGGAGCGGCGAGCTCGTTGAGTTCGCTAACGGTGCCGTTCAGCTACGATCCGTATGGTTCCTCCGGGAGCCCGTACAACGGACCTTCCTACAATCAGGGTCCCTATGGACGGAGTGCGAGCTCGCTGGACGGACCGAGTCAGAGTGCAAAGTACACGATGAGTGGTGCGGCGAGTTTGAGCCAATCCATTGCCAGTCAGCTGCAGGACACCGCCGCGAGCGCCGCGCCGGGTTCCTCGACGACAGCCGCTCAAACGACTTCGCTGTTTAGTAGATGAAAACGCAGTTTTGGAAACTTTTCTGGTAGAGTTGATTTGAGTGTTGTAAGATGTGGATGCGCATTGCGGATGAAGGGAAGACGGCAGGGGAATAGGGGGGTCCGAGTTCGAGCCAATTCCAGCTATCGCGTGCTGCTGCTTCTCAACGGTTGATTGATTATTGATTGAACTCCCACAACTATCGGAGAACAAAAACGGAATAAAATTTTAAAAAAATCAGTCGCTCTCTTTTCGCCAGTCCGATTTGTGCTCCTTCTGCTGATGTCGGCGGTTAGTCCTTTTCCTTCTTCACCCCAGGTGCCGAAAGTTTCGAAGGCCCAAGGGACGAACAAGTACTATCCTTCGAGCTCGGCGTAGGTACTAGGCCTGGGTGCTTGTTTCCTTCAACCTCCCTTGCGGCCGGCTTCCGCAGTTGTACGGATGATGTTGGACATGGTCAGAGTGTTGGAAATTGTTGCGTCCCGCAGCAGCGCCTTGCCGTGCTGGAATGGAGTCATGGTCATTTCGTTGGGTTGTTTTCCGTCAACTCTGCACAGTCCCGGGGTTACCGGTACGGCTGGCACGCCCGCGCTGACAAGGGCCCGCTTGACTACTTCGTTGATGGCGGAATGGCGGCTGCCACGGCTGATACCGTACGCGCAGGACAGGCCGCGGTGGCCGTTCTCCCTCACTTCCTTTCCGTAGACGTGGCAGTTGTGTGGCTGGCATCCAGTAGCGCCTAGACGGAGTACGACGAGGATGCGCAGGCAATTGTCGTCAAGGAGATTGCCGAGGCTGGAGACAAGAAGAAAATTTAAACAGACGCCTGCGAATTCTGACATTACCGCCAGTAGGCTTGCTCGGCCCGTAACTTCAGCGGTGGTGATCAGGGACTCGATGGCTAATTCGATGATCGGTCGATCCCACATCTTCTAGATCTTCGGCTGATCGGGTGGAAGTAGACTGGTAGTATTGCACCACTGGAGAGAGGTGTCCTCCGTTATGTCGTTCAGATCAACGGCGGGGCCGATCTCCAGCATCAGATGACAGACGGAGTAGACCGATGTCCTCCATCCGTCTGATGCCGAGACCGACCGGGAGAGATGTCTGCTTCCAGATTGCGTCAGTCATGGCTGTGTTAGTGATGGCTGCCAGGCCACTCCAGATGATGGTGTCAAACTTCATCAGCTTCCCAGTCGGCGCCAAGTCAGTGAGCAACGAAGCAGATGAAGAATCTTCGGCGCGGCCAGGCAGTTTTTGAGGAGGAACAGGGCCTGGTAGGCAACCAGGAGAGACAATCGATCAATGAGAAAAGTGATGGCCGCAGATTTCTTCGAGATGGCTGCACTGATACCATCGGTCAGCAATGGGGCACTCAGCAACTCCAAATCCTACGGCGACGGGAAATAGATGTCCGGAGTAAAGTGCCGGATAGTTGCTGTTGCAGCTGCCCGAGACGCGTTGTCCCCACCGTAGACGAAAATCTTGCATTTGGAGAGATTCAGTTCCAGGCCGACTTCTTTCCCCATCTCCTCCACGTGATGTAGGTCCACGAGTTCTTCCTCTGCCGTGCCCCCAATTGTCCCGTCGTCGAGATAAAATGTTTTAAGGGGTGCCTGTAACAACAAAGACAGTTTTCGGGGGACGAGACAGAACAGTAACGGGCCCAACGGGTCACCCTGCTGTACGTCGCACTCTGACGACAGCGTAAACTCTCCAAATAGCAGGTATGACGGGCGACGGTACTGTGTACTGTGTGGCTGTGTGGCTGTGGAGGTAGTGCTGTCGACATGCCTGATAGACGTGCGGCGTGAGCGCAGCGTCAAGAAATCTCTCGTCGTCTTTTTTAATTACAAAGGAATCTGCTGTCGCACAGCATTTATACCAGCGTCAAGACATAAGGCCATGAACTATCACTTTTATATCACGAAATGTTTGATGAAGCTGGTGAGAAAGATCAGGCAAAGCTGTCGCAAAACTTTACCTCGTGGGCTGTTTTTGCAGCAAAACAGGAAACGCTTCCTGTCACACCTCTGCACCAACAACGAAATTCCTAAAAAAGAAAAACTTGCCACTCTCTCTCACTCGTCCTATAGTCCCGACCTTGCACCGTGAAACTTTCTTTTTTTTCCTAAACTGAAACAAATTTCGAAGGGCAGGACTTTTTTGAATCAGAAAGAGTTGAACGGGGCATGGACGTCTGAGATTATATTGAAAGATTCGAGTGAAATACTGTATTTTCGCGTTACACAGGGACAGTGGTATTGGAGTGGAGCGTGTGCACGGCTGTGTGCACCGTACACACAGCACAAGCGCCGAGTGGCCGATTAAACTTTCCACAGCTCGTACACTGCCCCTGTCTAACGTGAAGATACAGTACTGTTCATAGATTGTAATAATTTTCTGAGGCGTTTTAAAAATACCTCAAAATTCATTTAGAATATTTTGTTTTGTTAACTACTTTTGTCCAGTTTTGTCCGGACCGACTTCGAGCCACGCTTTTACTGGGCGACAGCAAAATCTGTTGGTCCAAGTTTGAGCCATTTGTTTCTCACGTCGTGTCCCTGCTTATCCTTGGTTTTTATTGACTGATTAATTGTTATTCCACCAACGAAAGAATCGGAAAAAAATGTTAAATAGAAACTGTAGTAATAAAAGTTTATCTGGATTTTAGCAAACGAAAAGTCTTCAGAGATTACGGAGATGTTTTTCCTGAAAAACTATTGATTAATCAAGATTTGAGCGAGAATATTCGCTCAAGTCCAAGAGAACCGAATTACGGCCACAATTTTGGGTGGCGGAGTTTGAGCCAAAACTGGTGGTCCGAGTTTGAGCCGAAAATGGTGGTCCGAGTTTGAGCCAAAAATGATGGTCCGAGTTTGAGCCAAAAATGGTGGTCCGATTTTGAGCCAAAAATGGTGGTCCGAGTTTGAGCCGAATTAAGTCACCGCGCGCACTCGCTCTTGACCACAATTGACAATGAAGCCTTCATTCAGTTGATTGAGTGATTGAACTTGTTTATTTTGATGGATCTTAGAGCACTTTGCTCAATCTAAATTTTCTGATTGGCCGGGCACTAAATCAAAGAATGAGGAGAAAGCAATGGCAAGCTCTAGCCAAGAGTGGATCAAACTCAGACCACCCTGATGGCTCCAACTCTGCCAGCCAATATTGTGGCCACGTGTGTACAGACAGCACGCAGAAAGCGGATCCGCACCACATCGAATTAACGCATCCGTTACGCCACCTGATGACGAACTCATGGCGTATTGCCCACACACCAACAGAATGTTTGTCGCACCGAGTCAAACGATTGAACTCGCTGAAATAGTTGCTTTCACACAATGACGGAGTTAAATGGCTTGACTCGGTCAGCCAAGCATTCATTCCCTTCGCGTGCAGCTGCACACTTTTGCAAAATGCTTCACTGACCGACTCAGGCCATTTTTCTCGGTAGTCCACGGAAGAAATGCAGTGCACGAGTTAAACGGCTTGACTAGATTAGTCAAGCATTCTATCTGTGTGTGTGTGTGTGTGTGTGTGTGTGTGTGTGCATGACGCATCTCCCCAGCTGACGCTCACCGAGCACGTGGTCGCCTTGTGTTGTGCATTTGAATAGAGCACAGTACCGGATGAGGGACAACTAAGTCCCGCCTCCCTCAGTATGGCCCTGCACTCGATTGAACGTTCAATCTGATTCACTGTTCTTTGATTGGCTGATTTCGTACAGCTTACTTGTTGTGCTCGATCGATTGATTGTACAGTCGTGCTTTTTCGTATATTTCTCTCTGCAGTGTTGAATTGGTGAACGGAACTGAATGAGCACGACCCGGTTGGTTAAAATTTACGGGTAGGACAGAAAAGTGCCCCTTGAGATCGCGAGCGCACGGGTATGATGATTGTTGTTTTGTTGCCAAATAAAAAAGCACCCCTCAAAATAGTCAGACCTGTTTGGGTTCATTTACGCTCATCATCATCGCCCCGTTCAAATTGTCAGCGTGACTGAAAGACTTGGAATTTTATTCGAATTCTAATTTGTTGATGCTTCCACGGTGAGGAATTTGTTTATGACGAGGGAAAATAACAGGATGTCCAACCCTTATGGCATCCAAGGACTGCGTTTCAATCAAGACTACGGTATTGCGTCTGTTTTTGCGTCATCTCAATGGTTTTTTTTCGGAGAGCTTGGCAGCCATCAAAATTTGTGTTTTCAGCGTGCTTCACGGTGGCATTGGAATCGGGATTGCGCATTTACAATGTCAATCCCCTTGTGGAGAAGCTCAGATTGGGTGAGCTCTATGTATTCTCTCTTATTTCTGGGATGATTTGATATGAGGAATGAAGCGAAAGAGCCCGGCAAGGAAAAGAAAATTTTAATTTTGACGCAACCAACAGGGCAATCAATCAATATAATGAAGCTTTTCCTGTAATATTGATTGATTGATTGATTGTATAGAGTGTGGTGTATCACAATCAACCAATCAAGGGACGCAACCAATAGGGCAATCAGACTCAATTGATCACGAAAATCTTCACTATATTGATTGATTGCCCTATTGTTTGCATACCAATCAACCAATCAAGGGACGCAACCAGTAGGGCAATCAATCAATATAGTAAAGATTTACGTGATTAATTGATTGATTGATTGTATTGAGTTTGGTGTACCACAATCAACCAATCAAGGGACGCAACCAATAGGGCAGTCAGTCAATATAGTAAAGATTTATGTGATCAATTGATTGATTGATTGTATTGAGTTTGGTGTTTTACAATCAACCAATCAAGGAATTGTTGTCGTTTATAACTACTCTTGATTGTCTTTTTACACGATAGAATTTTGACCTTTTTACAATTTTGAATTGGATCCTTTTTGAATTTTTCAAACTGGCTGAGTTGATTCTGGAAGAAAACTCATTGTTAAAAGATTTGTGAAATGTTATTGCTGTGCTTCCCTGCTCGAGGTCACATTTGTTGACTTTTTGTCATCGCAGACGAGGAACTCATCGGCAGTGTGTCGGAATGCGAGATGCTCTATCGCAGCAACTTGATCGCCATCGTGGCTGGCGGGTCCATGCCGAAATTCGCGGAAAATACAGGTGAGGGAGAATATATTTTCCAAACTAAGTGTTCTCATTGAGCACTCTCCCTGTGCAGTTGGTTGTGTTAATCCATAGCAGCATCTCAGGGAAACTGCTGAATGATTTGTGTGTTATATTTTGATTTTTAGCGTGTTCTCATTGAGCACTCTCCCTGTGCAGTTGGCTGTGTTAATCCATAGCAGCATCTCAGGGAAACTGCTGAATGATTTATGTGTTTTATTTTGACTTTAGTTTGTTCTCATTGAGCACTCTCCCTGTGCAGTTGGCTGTGTTAATCCATAGGCACGCGTGTTAGGGAAACTGTCGAATGATTTGTGTTGTAATTTGAATGACTTTTCAGTGCTAATTTGGGACGACTTGGCGAAGCAGTTTGTGATGGAATTGACGTTCGGTCTTCCTGTGATATCAGTTCGTCTCCGGCGGGACAAGTGAGTGTGACGTTGATTAATTTTCGCGTATTGTGAGAGTTCCCGAAATTCCTTGTCGGGATGATCGATTACTCTCCTCGTTGCGTTGCAGAATTGTCTGCATCCTACGGAATCAAATCCACATCTTTCGCTTCCCCAATAGCAGCTCGAAGATTGCAACGTGTGAGACGAGGGACAATCCCAGAGGTACGAGCAGTGATGGTTGCGGGGAAGATAAGGAAAACGAGTTGCGGATTTGCTGTCAATCAATCAATCAATTAATCGATCAATCAACAAATCAATCGATCGATCAATCAATCAACGAATCAATCGATTGATCAATCAATCAGCGAATCAATAGATCAATCAATCAATGGTTGAAAAACGCTGATTTCATCCAGCTGATTAATCAATCAATCGATCGACCAAAGAGTGGACGGACTTTGAATCAATGTCACCAAGCTCACTTTTTTTTATTCATTTGAGGGACTGGCCTCACTGATGCACAGAAAGTCGGAAATTCTAGCGATTCGACCTTTTTTATTAAATTTGTGAATAGAGACGGCGTTTACAGTGAGATCTCTGATAGGCTTCGGAATATCGGTTCGACTTTGGTCTGCGGACGAGGCGACGACACGTCTGATGATGTAATAAAATTCTTGTGTTGTTGCTTTTTTGCATTAGGCCTGTGCGAAGTGAACACCACGAGCGACCGGCAGATTATGGTGTACCCTGGCGTCAAGTGCGGAACACTTCAAATCAAAGTACAGTATAAGCAGAAACATTCCTAGCCGGTCCAGTTGTGCCTTACTTCCCTCTTTGCCAACTGAAAACTCTGTGAACAATTTTCCAATCTCTGTATCCTTCAATTTATGTATCCATACAGCTGAATTCAGATTGACTCTGTTGATTTTGAACGGATAGTCTGTCTGTCTGTCTGCCTGTCTGCCTGCCTGCCTGCCTGCCTGCCTGCCTGCCTGCCTGCCTGCCTGTCTGCCTGTCTGTCTGCCTGCCTGTCTGCCTGTCTGTTTGTTTGTCTGTTTGTCTGTTTGTCTGTTTGTCTGCCTGTTTGACTGTCTGCCTGTTTGACTGTCTGTCTGTCTGTCTGTCTGTCTGTCTGCCTGCCTGTCTGCCTGCCTGTCTGTCTGCCTGTCTGTTTGTTTGTCTGTTTGTCTGCCTGTTTGTCTATTTGTCTGCCTGTTTGACTGTCTATCTGTCTATCTGCCTGTCTGTCTGTTTGACTGTCTGTCTGTCTGTTTGACTGTCTGTCTGTTTGTCTGTTTGTCTGTCAGCAAGATTTTTAGTAGTGAAAGGTCTAATTTGCTGACTTCGTTCCGTTATCTGCAGAATCTTTCGTCTTCTGAGATCAGTACTTCCCTCGCGCCTATCAAGGCCCACCAGACGGACCTGGCCTGTCTTGCCATCAGCCAAAACGGGAACATTTGTGCTACTGCCTCAACCAAGGTAAGTGAATGATGAATAAAAAGACGATAAATCTGAAAAATTTACCGCTTGCTGTGCTTTTAATGTCTGCTTGACCGACCCATGTTGACATTCCGTCATCTTGCCTTGCAACAGGGAACCCTTATTCGGGTCTTCGATACCTTAAAGAGGACCCTCCTGGTGGAGCTACGGCGCGGCATGGACACCGCTCGACTCTACTCCATCAACTTTAGCCTCGACTCAGAGTACCTGTGTGTCTCCAGCGACAAGGGCACTGTACATATTTTCGCCGTCAAAGACACGGTGCTGAACAAGAGGAGCAAGTACGCTAATCTTACAGAGGTTCCTTTACGAAAGGAAGTCTCGTCACTCAGGAACAGAGACAGACAGACAGAGCAGACAGTCAGTAGCAGACAGACAGTCAGCAGACAGACAGACAGACAGACAGACAGACAGACAGACAGACAGTCAGACAGTCAGACAGATAGTCAGTCAGACAGATAGCCACAGATAACAGTCAATGTCTCATCGGGATTTGCTTTCATCTGTGAGGTCTTACCCTTATCTTGTGTTTTTTCTCAGGTTGCCGAAACTCGGCGGTGTCTTCGGACAGTACGCGGAATCTCAGTGGGGCATCGCTAATTTCACCGTCCCCGCGGAGGTGCCGTGCGTGTGTGCCTTCAATTCCCAAAACAACGCGCAGTCTGTGATCGGTAAGAAACGAGACGTGCTGCGGCAGAGCGTTGTCTGTATCGACTCGCGTGCCTGTATGTCTGTGCCTTTGTGCTTGCATGTCTGTATGTCTGTATGCCTGTATGTCTCTATGCCTGTATGTCTGTGTGCCTGTATGCCTGTTTGTCTGTATCCCTGTATGCCTGTATGTCTGTATCCCTGCATGCCTGTATGTCTGTATCCCTGCATGCCTGTATGCCTGTATGTCTGTATGCTTGTATCGGATCAGTGCTTTCGAGTCCTACAATTTTCCCCCGGGAAGGGCTGCTGTTTAATCATTGGTTTTTTTTGTTTTATTTCCGCTCACAGCTGTCTGTGTGGACGGAAAATTTTACAAGCACTCCTTCTCCGACTCCGGCCACTGCAACCGGGAAGAGTACGACGTCTACATGGACATCAGCAACGACGATGTCTGAGAGGTCTTCCGTACGTCGGGGCGGAACCATTTTTGTGTGTGGCCTAGTCATTGCGTTGCGCGAACGCTTCTTGTTGCATCCTGATTTGTGTTCTTTTTTCTGCACTTGCCGGTTAGAGAATTTTCGTTTTCACACATCCAGTTTCTTTTTAAAACGAACCAAGGATACGTCTAAGGCAAATATTTGTTAAAGAGGGCGCAACACTCACTGTCTGCTTACAGCCAAGAACCGACCAAGACTAACAAACGAACCAATAAACAGACAATCAGGCAGGCAGATAGTCAGACAGACAGGCAGGCAAATAAACAGACAGACAGGCATGCAGATAGTCAGTCAGACAGGCAGGCAGATAGTCAGTCAGACAGGCAGATAGACAGACAGACAGGCATGCAGATAGATAGACAGACAGGCATGCAGATAGTCAGACAGACAAACAGATAGGCAGGCAGACGGATCTGTTTGCCTGTCTGTTTTCTCTCTGTCACCGTGTCTAACAAATGGACAGACAAGCAGCCAGGAAGGGCGTCGGGTGGATAGGCAAAGAGAAGAAAGACGAAAAGAGACTTTGATTGAGTAAGACAAAAAACGGGCGTTTCCATCCGTCACGCAACGAACCGCGGGTGGTTAAAAGCGTGGTTCATATTTCCGCAAACACGGCCCCGAATTTTGTCAGTCATCCACAATGTGATCTAGGGTCGCTGTTGGTATTTATTTTAATCGAAGACACGCCACGGGTCGTTCTGAGAGGCAAAAAAATTACGGGCCTCCGATCAAGATAAACCGAAAGAGACAACAGGAAAGTTCCGCTGACTGGACCCGGCATTTATCCTGACGAAATTCATTACATGTGCCAGCCGCCCTGGGATTCATCAATCATCACTCTATTACAGAAGCCGCTTAGACGACGATCACCATGGCGCGAATCCATCGGCTGCCCCCGCCATGTCCAGTCAGGAAGGAAATTGACTGCTGTATGATTCCAATGTTTTTTTTTATTCTGGCGTGTTGTCCTAAATCCAGTTTATGGGTCGACTGGATGCATGCCACCCTCTTTCTTCAGATCCAATTGTTCCAAATCACGAACAAGACACAGACACAGACACAGACACAGACACAGACACAGACACAGACACAGGCGCAGACACAGACACAGGTATAGACACAGACACAGGCGCAGACACAGACACAGGTACAGACACAGGCGCTCAGATTTCCATCTCATATGCTTAATCGAATGATACAAGATACATGACTATATTAAGATCAAACCCCGGTGCGATTTACGTTATCTCAAGGTGGGGGTCGATTGTTTACGCATATACACGGATCGAGTCTTAACAATTCGACGTGAAAGTACTTTTCTTAGTGCGCGCAATGAGTTCATGATAAATATAAAGCATGTTTTTGAATGTCACGACTTATGACGTCTTACTCGAGCCAAGCCCACGACAAGGAGCATGACCGCTCGTTTTTCTGCATCCTGACTTGGCGAAGCAAAAATTGCGCGTTAGTGACTTGCTGCTTCCGGGTCTCTCACTCCTTCCTTCCCTCTTCAACCCTGGCGAAAAAAAATGACAGTCATTCGAACCCTAACTGAAATCCTTTATCGTTCTCGAATCGGTACCACGCTAACTCAGGGAGGCGGGGCTTAGCTGTCCCTTGAGATCGCGAATATACGGTACGTTAAACTTTTTCGCTCTATCGTTTTGTCCATGCCAAAATGAATTCATAATTGCATAGCAAAGTTGGATGCAAAAACAGCTACAATTATGGCATGAGCCACACTTGGTTGACCATTGGCCAGTCTTGCCCAAATACTTCCTCCTTCATCACAAAATGATTTGGCATCACTTGGCATGACCAACCGGCCTTAAGGGTGAGAGAAAAAAAGCAAAGACTGTCCCTGTCTAATGAGAAAATACAGTAAATGTAACCGTTATCGATTGTCACCGTATTTCGGGTATTGTTTTTCGACAGGGCAATCCTTCCGACACAGACATTTGGGCAGCTCCTTGAGATGCCCGAACGGACTGGTCGGTCTTCCGATTGTCTGGCACCCGAGCTAATTGCGTCATATACGACCCACTTGCGGGGGCAAACAAGTCACTGTCATCCAGTCGAAACATTCGGCGGTAATTAATCAAGGGCGCACATAACGAGGCCACGCCCATTGCAGCGCGCCAAGTCATGTCTGGGTGCATGGGTCTGGGTGTGGGCGTGGGCCGCATGGGTTTGGGCGTGGGCCGCATGGGTGTGGTTGTGGGCCGCATGGGTCTGGGCGTGGGCCGCATGGGTCTGGGCATGGGCCGAAGAAGTGATTCCGCCACAGCTTCATGTCCGTCACTGTAACCACGGATGGATGAGGCGCTGTGATGAAGGTCGTGCATAATTTTATTAGCCGGTGTTATTTGTACGTCTTGTTTGCTCCCAGAGCGCAAGCAGCATAATCAAATGTGTATGAGATTGTGATACTGTCTGTTCGCGTTAGACAGGGACAGTCGCACTGGAGTGGAACGTGTGCACTGTACTGGACAGTGGTACTGGAGTGGAACGTGTGTACGGCTGTGTGCACCGTACACACAGCACAAGCGCCGCGTGGCCGATTAAACGTTCCACAGCTCGTATGCTGTCCCTGTCTAACGCGAAATACAGTACACAATGATAACTGATTTGGGCGATTGGATTTTCAAGAGTAATATTAAACATTCATTTCGTAATGAAAGCTGACGTTTGTTATTGCCGAAATTGTTTAACGGGACGGATGTAAGGTGCAGTCATTCCGGATTCGTTGCAGTTTTTAGACCCGTTCCGTATATTATGCCTGCACACATTGTGCTATCCTGCAGGCATAATATACGGGGCTAATTAAAAAATGCCACCAAGTGGTCGAGACTCTAGAGTACATACCGGTACGTGTGCATCCTCCCCGTCTCAGGGGACAGCTCTACGCCCTAGGGCGTGCATCCCGCCCGTGCCTGCATCTTAATGTAAACCTCTGTGCGCGTGCATGTGTGCACTCTGTGGCAATTTAAACGTGTGTGAGCGTGTGTGTGAGAGTGTGTGGGCGCCTCAATTTTAAACCTGTGTACGCGTGCAGGTGCCTCTGTGGCAATTTAAACGTGTGTGAGCGTGTGTGAGAGAGTGTGTGTGCGCCTCAATTTTAAACCTGTGTACGCGTGCAGGTGCCTCTGTGGCAATTTAAACGTGCGTGTGCGTGTGTGTGAGAGTGTGTGTGCGCCTCAATTTTAAAACCTGTGTGCGCGTGTGTGTGTGCGTGTGTGTGCGCGTGTGTGTGCGCGTGTGTGTGCGCGTGTATGTGTGCGCGTGTGTGTGAGCGTGTGCGTGTGCGCGTGTATGTGTTGTACGGGGGCGGTGCTTAGGTGTCCCTTGAGATGGCGAGCATACGGTAGTACAGACTTATTACCGTGGATCATTTAATACAACGAGCCATTAACTGAATCATTTGCGCGTGGATTTTAGAAATTCCTCTATACCATAAACAAATATTCTGTTTAAATCAGATGTATGTCTGCCTTTAAGGCATTGTGGATTTCATTTTTTTAAAAATGTTGTTTTAAAAAAAAATAATTCAAGACTGGGAAATTAATTTTGAAATTTTTTTCCAAGAAAATTAAAAAAGATCTCCTAAATTATTAATTATAATAATTAGGGCTGAGAGTGTGCGGGCGTGTGCGGTGCACATCCAAGCGTATGTTAAGAAATGCCTTGCAAGCAATCATCCCCTCCGCCGTCTTGGGAGTGCCGTGGAAATTATCCTCTCCTCGTCCAATCGATCTTTATCGGTAAACAATAATGAAAAGACCTGCATTTATAATGCCCAATTAAAGTATCATCCCTCATTGGCGTTGGTGCCTTAGCGTTCAAGGTCAGATGGGGCCCTACCCAAACACAACTGGTCACCCATCACCGAGTCAGATGTGAATGCATAGCGAAATGCACCATCCAAGAGACAGTTGCTTACACTTATCTGGAGATAGACCGATGCACAGACAGATAAGTGCACAGACACAGAAACAGACACAGACACAGACACAGACACAGACACAGACACAGACACATCGCAGCAGTATTCACCTGACAGGGTCACATCACACGCACAGATATATGCCGGAAGTAAAATGTGTACATACAACAGCAACAGACATATGCAGTCGCTGTATTTGGAGTGAAATCGTTAACATCTGCCTGGAACTCTCTTCAGCAGCTAAAGAGCGCGCACGTATACTGGGGCGGAAAAAAAGTAAATTGAGTTATTATCCCGAGCATGCTTCACCAAGCTGGTCGAATCAGCATCGTGCTACACGTACATGTGTATATACACACACTGTATATACACACACTGTATATACACACACGACTAATAGTAATCCGCGATCCCCGTTGTAAGTGCCTAACAGTTACTGATTCGAGGGCGGGGAGAAGGAGCTCTCGCGCAATTCCAGCCGTCAGTCTTGATGAATGCGCTTCCTCCGGAGACCGCTGTTTCCTCCTAATCCAATCTCTCCCCCCCCCGTCCCGACACAGACTCGCAAGATCGAGCAGAGAACCCTCGTACTGTGTGTGTGTGGAGTTTTCTCTTCTTGATGGGAGTTCCAGGCAGTTTCAGACATTATCAGCTGCAACGGTGATTAGTCTTCTTTTTTCACCGCTGCATTTCCACTTTCTCATCCTCTCTCAATAGGAGCCGCTAAAAAACAGCCACGATGAATGCTCTCTTTCTGAACGGCGGTCTCAGGGATATGGGCCCCAATTCCACCTTCGACGGTGCGGATGTCTTGAGCAGAATCAAGGCGTGTCTGAATGACGCCAACTGCGCGCAGATCAACCCCGCGGACGACCTCCACTTCCGGCAATCCTCGTCGGCCGATGATGCCGAGCTAGAGGTAGACATAGACACAGACACAGACACAGACACAGACACAGACACAGACACAAACACAGACACAGACAC
>LRSR01008006.1:0-11099 GCA_001579985.1 Hypsibius dujardini
AAGCCTGCTATTTCTGACGAAGCGAAAAAATGAACATTTCTAAACAGACGAGTACTCGTACCTACATTTTCTCGCATATTTTTATTCGGCGACGGCTTAATTACAAAACATCCGAAGAAAGTCACCATTTATGTCGAAAACTTGAATTTCTGGGATTTCTCTCCACACTCTTCCTTCTCATTCTAACAGAATCGCTGGCCTTATCCGGACTGGATTCTTTCAGGGACGGCAAATGGTTGTTCCAAGGACCTTTCTTGCGGAGGTCGTTGGCCGTGCTCATTTGCACAACGACCTGATCTGGCATGTATTTTCGCGAAGGAGAGGAATCGCGCTGGCTCCCGTCAAAATACCCACTCACAATGGTTGCATCCTGCGGTCGTTGGGCGCTCACTTTATGTTCCTTGCCGAATTCTGTAAACAGCTTCAATATACCCGGACCACCGTCAGATGATGAGTCAGGTGAACCCTGAAGGCTCCATACAGCTGTGCGTATTGACACCACCACCCGGTCCAGTTCATCTGCACTGAGATTTCTAAAAAAAGAACAAAATCGATCACGTAACTTGGGAAATTAAAATTATGTGGCAGACAGACACCAAACGATCCGAAAAGTGACCATACAACAGAATTATCGATAAAAACAGGCTAAATCTATTTTACCCCTTCTTGGGGCCCAATAGAATCCTCGCAATTTTACACTTACCTGACAGCATCACTAGGGCCAGATAGAACCCGTGCTATTTTATCCCTCCCTAGAGCCCAATAGTAGCTTGGCTATTTTAGCCCTTCCTGTATACATCACTAGAGGCCTGAATCGCGTCCGCCGTCGATCCGTCCGTTATCCTTCCGCCCAATCGCTGTCCGTCATGGTCTATCCGTCCGTTAGAGGATAGATGGTCGAACGACGGGAAACGGCTGATCGGACAACAAATAGCGGAGAAACGGGAACGGACGGCCGAGCAAAAATGGATGGCAACAGACGGACGGACAACGGATGGGCAACGGACGGACGAACAGACGGACGGACAACGGATGGGCAACGGACGGACGGACAGACGGACGGACAACGGATGGGGAACGGGCGGACAGACGGAGAACGGACGGAGAACGGACGGATGGACGGAGAACATGGGAAGGGTGAAAGAGCAGGGGCGCGATTTGGGCCCCTGGTGATGTACAGAGAGGGATAAAATAGCCAGGTTTTTTCTTTTGGGCCCTACGGGGTAAAACAGCCGGGTCGCAATTTGGTCCCTGTCGATGTATTCAGGGAGGGGTAAAATAGACGGGGTTCTATTGGGCCCCAAACAGGAGGGTAAAAGAGCCACTCCGATAAAAATATGATCGTGAAATGCAGACCAAGCGCATCACTTTCAGCTACTCAACCAGGCAGGAACGGAGACATGCAGACAACCGAAAAACAAGCAGACAGACAAACAGGAACAGACCGAGAGATAGAGAGACAACGAGCGGATAAACACAGACAAACAGAGAGACACACACACAGTCAGACAGAAAGACAGGCAGCCGGTCAGGCAAGCAGGCAGACAGGCAGACAGATTGACATATACAAACATGCTTAGTATGTGAGATACACCATGTCTGATAAAATACTTACTTGCAAATGTTCAGATTGGTTTCCACCGGGTTTTCTATAAACAGAGATCCAAAGTCAGGCTTGGGATAGGCAACACCCTCTATCACAGAAATGGCTTGGCGTTTGAAGTCGAAGGACGAGTAAAACTCAAAGAACTCGACCAACAAAGTCTTCATCTCATCATCAAAGCCATTCCCGGCCGGTTCATGCCTCGGTAGATCTCGCTTGAGTTGATTGAGGGGTGGAAGGAGGTGACGCTGCTGCATGAAAAACACCGCCATGATGGTCAAGGTGAAGTTCGTTATCCACCGACCGGGATGTGGATTGGTCAGTCTCTGTGCTTTGGCCCATCTCCTGATGGTCACAACCAAAGCCCGTAGCCGCTCATCAATTTGCCCCAGTGTGAAGAGGTAATCCGACATGATCAGGCCGGTCATGTTGGTGATGGAGAGATCGCACTGCGTGCCGGACACTTCGTGATTGAACTTCACAATCGGCACTCGCGCTAACAAGATCCGTTGGACGTTTGAGTAGCCGGGGAGCAGGTACTGGAGATGGTCCGCGAGAAGTTCCAGACTCCGCTGCGTCTGGACCCGTTCATTTCCAGCGGCACATTTAGCCGCGAACCGAAGTGATGAATCGGAGACAATCTGCAAATAATATGAACGGATAAGAGAACGTTAAGTATACTGTAGAACGATAGCTGGATGCGTATGTGACAACTGACAGCCTGGTGGATCTAAGACCTGGCTCACAGACAACCTGCTGGATCTAAGACCAGGTTCACAGACAACCTGGTGAATCTAAGACCAGGTTCACAGATAACCTGGTGAATCTAAGACCAGGTTCACAGACAGCCTGGTGGATCTAAGACCTGGCTCACAGACAACCTGGTGAATCTAAGACCAGGTTCACAGACAACCTGGTGGATCTAAGACCAGGTTCACAGACAACCTGGTGGATCTAAGACCAGGTTCACAGATAACCTGCTGGATCTAGACCCAGGTTCACAGACAACCTGCTGGATCTAAGACCAGGTTCACAGACAGTCAAGCTAAAAGGCAAGACGTTCAACTGGGAAAAGTCATGCTACATTGAAATGGAATACACAAAATACAAAGATGATGATGGAACGCTTCACCTTGTCTGTGTGAGCGACGTCAAAGTCCAGGATCAAGTCAACATCCGAGTTCTGATGGCCGAACCCGTTGACGGACGATCCAAAGAGGTACACCCGGTTGCAGGGGAAAACGCCACTGATGGCGTCTTCGATCTGGGAGGAAATAAAGTATCGCAGCCGACACCCCAGCTCCGGCAGTTTTGCGCGCTGGTACAGCGCATCCATTTGTGCAGAAATCTACAACGACAGGAGAGCGTTAAGCTCATGAGACAAACAATACAGTAAAACAATCCATTAATCTCGATCACTTGTGCGGCACTCACATCAGTCAGCCCTCTGAGTTCGTTGTCGATGTTTTCAAGTGGGGAGAAACAATCCTCCACCAACAGTAAGTCCCCAGTCACCGGCTTCGACCGTTTCAGCCCCGATCCATCCAGCAGGCGTGTCCTCACCGGCACAATGTCATCCCGCTTCTGATGGCCGCCCGCGGTGACCAAACCGGATACTGCATCCCTGCTCTCCATCTCGGTTAATATAAAATCCTGATAGCAGCAAAACGCACCACATAAAACCGGGGAATCTTAATTGACAAGTTCTTCAATCAATCAACTCAGCTGATCAATACGACAAACCACAGCAACCGCTCCTCCTTAATGGACCAATCAGCCAACAACTCAAGCGATAAACAACTACAAACGAAGAAATTATTACACATTGAACAGAATTGTGTCTCTATTAATTCAACATTGTACAATTTTATCAAGAATTCACAGTTTAAAATTAAAATACAGCAATTTATACAGTGAAAAAAGAACCGAAAGAGTTAAAGAAGGCCATAACAGGTTACATCAAAAAGCGCACAATCAAGCGATCGATCGAATGAAACGCATTAGCAATACGCCAACAACCGTCTTCATTCGTTCAATCAATGAACCAACTGATCAGACAAATTTTGAGCACTCTGAAGCAACAAAGCATTGATGAAATACAACTTATGCACGAAAGTGCACCGCTGAATTTATAGACAATGTGATTATCCACTACCTTACCTTGTCGTGCTGTCGATAATGGAACATGGACTTGACAAGACCAAACTCTTGGCACTGCTGCTGAAGAGCTCCGGCAAACTGCGCCGACGGCACCTGCACCAACACACTGCGAAAGGCTTGAGCACGCCGAAAATTCTGCTCCTCCATGAAATTTCGCTCCTTCCCCGCGTCTCGGGTCGCCATTCGGTCAGTCGAAGCGGCATTGGAGCTATAATTACGGGAGTTTGTGGGTGCCGCCGGGAAATGGCTGCAGTGCCGCAGCGATGGATGGACGAACTTCCGCATTCCAGTTCGCCAGCATATTCTGACAGGGGAATCAAATCTGACAGTCCACATGGCAAGGATACTTCTCCCCAACACAGAACAGGCCCGGGACAAGGCAGGAAAAACAAAACGAAATAACAGATGAACAAATGTTGTTGTTGTCTGTTGAGCGGTGCCGTCAATCATTAAATCAATCAATTGTCAATCAGCCGGAAGTTATAAACTTGCAAGTACCAGTATAAGCCGTGCGTCTGCAGTGCCCAAATAATAAATCAATCAATTTGCAGTTTCCGATTCCACACTGATGGCTGTTGTATCTGAAACTGGAACCTGTTTTGCATGTCGATGACACTTCCACTCCCACACCGCTTTACTGAAAATGGAGGTGATTTTAAGACACCAGTTGACGTTTTCTCGAATTCCTCTTCTATGATTTTGTATGTTTATGTAAACTATTTAGGAACGGGAGCAGATGATGTAGTAACTGAATTCCTGCATATTACGTACTTCAACGCGGTGGCAAAATGATTGGATTAGAGCTGACGAAAGGTTTGGTGCTAGGTGGGATGTTTGCCATTACCGGATTCTTCTGCTGCCTGCCTGCCTGGATCATTTCCTGTAAGTCACCTTCCTCGCTTCGTCAACGCTTGATTGACTGACCGATTAATGGCTTGGTTTTGTCATCTTTCACGCAGGCGTACGAACTCGTCGTTTAGAGAGCGGACCCCGAGCTGGCATCTTCCGTTCCAGCATCAGTTTCCTCAATTGCTTTGCCTGCGGAGTGTTCCTCGGCACTTTGTTTCTGGACCTTCAGCCGGAAGTAATAGAGTCGTTCAAGCTCAATTTGAATCGTCTTGGCATCCAGACGGAGGTTGGTTTTGCAAGTTCAAAAGACCTGAACTGGATTACATATTTTTTATGTTCAGTAGTGATTGTGTGCGGATAGTGAAAAGGAACGATAAATTTCGCAAATAAAAAGAAAATTTAATTGTGCATGGGCTTAACGTTTGATTTGACAGTCGAGTCTGATTGATTGATTGATTGATTGATTGATTGATTGATTGATTGATTGATTGATTGATTGATTGATTGATTGATCGATTGATTGATTGATTGATTGATTGATTGATCGATTGATTGATTGATTGATTGATTGATCGATTGATTGATTGATTGATCGATTGATGAATCGGCAAAAACCTTGCGCTAACTTAGTTAAGCCATTACACTCGTTCGTCCTACACTGTTGTACACAGCCCCGAGTTAAAGTGCTTAATTCGGCCATCCTAAGGTTTTTGCCACGTGTGTAGTCAGAGTTCGACACTGTTTTGTTTTTCGATTTTCATAGTGGAGTTTGGCATGATTGATGGAACTTTGTGCTCTTCTCTCTTTGTGTCCAACTGAGTAAATGGTTCATTTATTCGTAGTATCCACTGGCGCAGTTCTGTACGGTTTTCGGCTTTCTGCTGGTGCTGATTGTCGAACGGATAGTTGTGAGCTGCAAATCGGCTCCTACCAATATATTCCATAACCACAAGCATGGCAGTTCAGCCTCCGGATCGAGACCGAACTCTTTGCAAAGCAATCCTGACCTCCATGTGGAAAGAGAGAGATTACAACGGTACGTTCAACAAGAGTTAGCGTCACACTGAAGTTGTGGGTGTTTATTAATCCAACACTTCAGATATGCCCTACCGAATCCATACCACCCGGAATCCACACAGGAGCCCAGCTCATCTGAATCGACCCGAGGAGACTTTCGGACACGAAGACCTTCTGAGGCGAGTGTTTCAGCTGTCCGTCGATCGACTTAACGCGGGGAAAAAACATTAGCAAGTTTTCTGACAGTTGAATAGAAAGACCGGCAGGCAGACAGGCAGACGACGGACGGACGGACGGACGGACGGACGGACGGACGGACAGACAGACAGACAGACAGACAGACAGACAGACAGACAGACAACCAGACAACAGGCCGAAAGGCTTTTCTCGTCTGACATTATTTTACTTCGATCAGGTTTCTCTTCCGGATCAAGGGGATGATGACGTAGAAATTATGAGTTCCGTTGAATCTTCCCGTTGTTCGTCTCCCACCGGCGACGCCCCCGGGTCCGGCAACAACCGTGGACCCAGCCGTCACGAACCAGCACTCCGGGCGGTCAAATCGAAATCTCACCAGCTGACGCACACAGCACGTTCCTTCATTCTTTTGGTCGCTCTGAGTCTGCATTCCATATTCGAGGGTCTTGCCGTTGGACTGCAAGACTCCCGACGTAAAGTGCTGGAGATTTTCGTCGCACTCCTAATTCACAAGTGCGTGGTGGCGTTTTCAGTTGGAATGAATCTCATGCAGAGCCGCATGGCGTTTCGGCACGTGATAATGTGCGCCATGATCTTCGCGGCAGCCAGTCCGCTCGGGATTGCTATCGCTATGGGTATGCTCTTAGAAGGTTCAAAGTGTCATGCGATGGATTGGTTGGTATGGCGCGTACTCGACTGATGTGTTGGCTTTTTAGGTATGGACAACGTCAGCCAGGATCCTGGAGCGGGTTTGGCGAGTGCAGTCCTGCAAGCCTTTGCCTGCGGGACGTTTCTCTTCATCACATTTCTGGAGGTGCTGCCGCACGAAATGTTGAAGGGATCGGAAGGAGAAGCGCCCGGCACGACTCTGCTGAAAATTCTCTGCATGGTTTTGGGATTCAGCGTTATGGCGGGTCTGATGTTCATGGACAACGCATGATGCCGGATAACGAATTCTCCCGACGCTGTGGTTTCCACGTATTATTTACTCGTTCTCTGATTAGTGATTCTCTCCCGCGTTCCCGATTATTTCGGCACGCGACTTTTGACTACTTTCGACTACTTTTGATTGTGTGATACGATTAGTGTTAACTGTTTTAGAAGTTGATGGAATTCTTTTAGCACTCTTTGTTTGTCCAGGTTGTTCTTCTCAAGTCTTTATCGCTTTCGTATTATCTCTCTACTCTCTCCCCCCAGATCGGACTTGTGGTCAAACGTGAACTTTGCACCAGGCCGGAAGGCTTTTCAAATCGTCTTAATACCGATAGTCTTGATTCTTCTCTTTCTCTTTCTCTCGTGGCCTTTCGTTTTTATCTGCGGCATCATGCGAGGGTTTAACTTTACGAGGACATCGTACGAGGGTTAAACTTTACTTACTCTAGATTGTGGCTGCGTTGCGTTCCAGCGTCGCAGGCTTCTAGCTATACTCGGGCTCACTGCCGAAATTGCGGCAGCAATCCTCGCAAAACATCACCGGGCTTGCCGGATTCGTCATCACTTCCGGCATAGCGTTTTTTGCACGCTGCGGAACTGCTGAACCTGCATGCTTCCACCTTGCTTTTCAAGTTGGCAGTAGGAGCGATTCTTTGTCTGCACTGACTGTTTTGCATACAACTTCATAGTCAGTGATGGGAGGCCCGACGATCAACAGGTATGCGTTAACCTTTTGGTAATAAATGATATTTCTCTTCAGTTGATGCGAGTTTTTGGCACGTAAGAGATAAGGAGACAGACATTACATGCACTGAGTACTACCTGTATTTAGCTCGGAAGAATTTTAATGTACCGTACAGTCATTTACAAAAGGCTTCGCAGCCTACAAGTACAGCGCAGTTTTAATTAGATCCCACCTCACCATATAACATTTTATATTTAAATAACCCGTACGGCTCAGAAAGTGATCAACGGCTCTGATAGGATTCCAAATCTATTTGAAAGTGATCGTAGACAAGACCTATGCAGAAGACTATTCGACATTTTAAGAAAAGAGCACATTTTACGGTCCACGATCCTCATTTTGATATGAGTTGATTGTAGTATGTACTAGTCTTCCTTTGCGTCTTTGTTCTATTCTGTTCTATTCTATTCTGTTCTATGTTCTATTTCAATAAAATAATGACCGCGACATTCGCTTGTCAGTACAGAAATCTCCCTTTGAAAAGTCTTTGAAATATTTAAATTAACGCATGTTATTTAAATAGAATATGTTATTTAAATAACATGCGTTATTTAAATAAAACTTAATTTTATTTAAATAATATTTTTATTTAAATTCGGCTGTTTTAATTAAATATGTTTAAACGTTATTTTATTTAATGTATTGGCAAGATTTAAATTTATTTTACATTTTATTTAAATTCAAGAGTGTTATTTAAACAATACTACTGACCAGTCTACTTTAATGTAATTTCGGGGAGGAGAAAAAACCAGTTTCACTCACTGCTTGACGTGGCTGGTTCTTTACTCTCTCTTTCTGCATCGTACTACGGTATTTAGAAAAAACTGCAGTTAAAAATTTATCGGTATTAATGCCTAGTACTGTACGAGTAATAGCACACTCTTTGCCTCCCTCATTCTGCTGGCTCTCTCTCTCGCTTACCGTGATATGTGATTAATCAATCAATCAATACATTAACGATTCAGACGGTAATCAACTCAATCAACTCAATCGCTGTATGTGCAAGTACACACTAGCAAAAACCTTGCGCTGACCGAGTTAAGCCATTACACTCGTTTGAGGCATAGCTGATGGCTGTTGTACACAGCCGCGAGTTAAACTGTTTAATTCGGTTAGCGCAAGATTTTTGCGACGTGCGTAGCCTGTTGAGTCTTGCTTTTAGTTTTTTCGCACCTTTTTTTATGCACGAGTTAAGGTTTACGTCGCCACATTATTAATGTGACATTATTATATTTCCGCTGATTGTCACTCTTAAAATACTCTTAACCATGGTTCGTCTTTTGAAATTCAGGCCGTTGTCCCGTTTCGCGTCATCAGCAGTGTCCCCTCAAAAAACCATCCGTCATACTCATAATAATAATGTGGCCCCGGGCGCCTCGAATTATGAAACAATGCCGCGGCAGTTTTGGAAGCCCTCACGGTGGTTCCGCGGGACTGGCACGCTCCGCAAATCCTTCCAGGCTGCCAACAGATCGACCCAAGCGCGATTGAGTAATCTCTTCCAGCGCCGTCCTCTGGTCAATTATTCGTCCCTTCGAGGTAGGTTTATTCTGGCATTGATTGATTGATTGATTGATTAATTGATTAATTGATTGATTAATTAATTAAGTGATTGATTGATTGATTGATTGATTGATTTATCGATTTATCGATTTATCGAGTTTTCAGCTTTTTCATTGTCCACATTGCTCGTCCATCCGTCGATCGGTTGATTGATTAAATTTTGCATAATCATTTCTGTTTATATCTTCATTTTGATAGTCCATAATGGTGTCCATGAGATTTTGTGGCAATTTTAGGGTTCGCGACAAGATCGGGTCTTCACCGTCCAAGAGTTGCTGATTTCGATCGACGAAATTTGTCGAAAGTTGCCCGTGGAGTGCTGAAATGGACGCCTCTGCCGTTGGTGTTCGGAATTATATTCATCGCTTATCGACGGATGCTGGACAAAAAGAATGGATTCGCGAGTGTTGATCGACCGATTAAGCGACTCCCATGGCATATTCCTACGGTGGTGAGTCTAAGAGGAACTGCGTCGCATCAAGTAGTCCCATAATCAGGTCTAGATGCTCTGGAAGACTTGAATTCATTGTAACGTTGTGCTGAATCGATTGATTGATTGATTGATTGATTGATTGATTGATTGATTGATTGATTGATTGATTAAACTCAGTGAGTTTCTCTGGAAATTGGTTGTGCTGTATGACCGTCATGATTCATTCGTTTCGCTTGCTTGTTGAGGGAAGCCTCTGTCAAGCTCTTCCTTAATTGATCCGATCGTTAGCTTGCCCGTGGAGAATTGTCGGCAGTGCGGACATGCCGTTGTGTTATATTTCGGGTGGTTTATTTTATTTTCTTACAGTTTTATTTCTACCAGTTCCTGCCGTTACGCGCAGTATCAAGAAGCTGGGGATGGCTGAACGATGTTTACCTTCCGCACTGGCTTCGCCGGCCAGTACTGAGCACATATATTCGTATGTTTGGCTGTGACCTCTCGGAAGCCGCGGTACAGGATTTGAAGTGGTACAAAAATTTGGGAGACTTCTTCAAACGAAAACTTCGCCCCGGTGTGAGACCTATTGCTGCCGGCAGCTCCGTGGTAAGTTGTTCTAAGTGCATTTCTGTCTGTCTGCCTGTTTGTCTATCTATCATATCTGTCTATCTCGCTGTCTGTCTGTCTGTTTGTCTGTCTGTCTGTCTGTTTGTCTTTCTGTTTGTCTGTATCATATCTGTCTGTCTCGCTGGCTGGCTGTCTGTCTGCCTGTTTGTCTGTCTGTCTGTCTGACTGTCTGTCTGTCTCTTTATCTCTTTATGTGCCTGTCTCGCTGTCTTTTGTCTTTTATATCTTGTCTATTTGTATTTCTGGTCTATCCGTCTAACAAGTCAGTTTGATTAGTATCGGGCTCATGGGTGGACTAGTACTGCACCATTTGGAAAACGCTTTCCTTAGCAGCATCACTCGACCCTTGAATCGTTCATAAATGAGATGCCTGATGTCTGCCTTCCAGGTCAGTCCCTCGGATGGTGTTGTTCTACATGTGGGCCGAGTGGAGGACGATTGCGTGGAGCAGGTCAAGGGTATGACATACAGTCTAGCCGCATTTCTTGGACCAAAAAACTGGTCCGATTACACTGAAGAGGATGAACCGATTGTCGCAGAGGTGTGTACAGAAACGTGGAGTGGAGTGGACTGTTATCAAGTCTGCAACCAAATATTGGTTGTTTGTTATCTGAGAAGCCGGCATGTTCACCGTATTTTCCTTTGCTTGTTAGAACACGGCACCGGATGCGTCCACAGACTACCGCAGCAAGTTGTCTCAACAGAAAGAGGGAACTGATTTGTTCCACTGTGTAATTTATCTCGCACCTGGAGACTACCATCGCTTTCACTCTCCCACCAATTGGAGTGTCCACTTTCGTCGCCATTTTCCCGGTAAGCCATTTACCCATTGTCGAAGCAGTTTTATCGTCAAATAAACACGAGCAAGCAGGCGGAACAGTCCCGGATAGGCAGGCAACCAACGACCTGACAAAGAGATAGAAGGACGGACGGAAAAACCAACAGACAGACAGACAGACAGACAGACAGACAGA
>LRSR01008007.1:0-15236 GCA_001579985.1 Hypsibius dujardini
CTGTCTGTCTGTCTGTCCAATGGGTCTGTCAGATTGTTTGTCTGTCGGCGTGTCTGTCAACCCAACTGTACGCATGTCTGTCTGTTGTTTCATGGATTTTGACTGGATTTGCTACCTTACCTTTGCAAACCCACAGGCCACTGCTGCGACAAGTATAATCCAAATACATATGCCAGACATTTTTAAGTCACTTTTAAACAAAGATTTATAGGGTTACTGAATTACTTAGTCAGCAGCTAGTGCGTATAACAAAACCGCCTGGTGTTGGTCCGCAATCGCAGGACTGCAATGTGCATAATGGTACCGATGCCCATGCTCGTGTTTCCGGTCGATGTGGACGCTCTCCTTAATCTTGAATATGTGCTGCCGTAACTATCTTTTGTTGCAGAAATTTTGATACGATACGGCAAGCGGTGAAAGTTCCCCTAATCAGCGCAAATGATGGGGTTTTATCTGGAAGTATGTACTTCAAGCGCCGGTATATGTACCGAGAACTGGCTGCACATGACAGGCAGGCAGTCAGGCAAGCAGACAGACACTTAGTCGGGCACGCAGACAGGCACACAAACAGACAGACACACGCACACACAAACAGACGCAAAGACACAGACACATACACACACACACACACAGACACAATGACACACAGACACACAGGCACACAGGCACACAGGCACACAGGCACACAGACAGACAAACAAACAGACAGACAGACAGACAGACAGACACACAGACACACAGACACACAGACACACAGACACACAGGCAGATGGCCAGACAGACAGACAGACAGGCAGATGGCCAGGCAGACAGACAGAGAAACAGTCAGATGGGCCAGGCAGACAGACAAACAGATAGCCAGACAGAGAACCGGACAAGCATTGTGACGCCGCAGGTGTCTTTCGGTCTAGATTGCGCCATTCCTAGCCACATTTCGGAAATGTCTTGTAAGTCATGTTGCGCTAACTTTTGTCAAATAACTGCCAACCTGTAAACAAAAAAATATTTCAAAAAACTGAGACCGAAAGATGCTGCCGGTACTGTTTCATTTCCCCTCAAGCGCTCACTTTTATCAAGGACCTTGTGATAGCCCTCAATCTCACTTAACGTGACGCACCGAGCCCTCAGGGGAAACTGCGTGCTAGATACGAGTATCAAGCGGAAAATCTTGCGGTGAAGTTGGAAAAACAAAAAGCGCTTTACACACGCTCCTCCCACGAACGCCCGCACACCTCCTTCCTCAATCGTTCCCGTAGCGCGCCCACGCTGTGTGTGGAGCAGGCCGTAATTATATCGTTTGACACAACTTATTAATATACCATTATTTTATCGTCAGCCTCGCAGCATCGCCCCTTCAATAACCGGATTCTTAAGAAGTTGGTGTTGTCTGTTTTAGCATGCGCCGTCTGCCGAATTGCGACTCCTCAACCCTTTGCCTGGAAACGATCAGATTACCGTTGGTAACCTGTCTGCAGATCATTTAATTCCTCGTGTAGTCGGTCGACTGTCTTCCGTCCCATCCGTCTCGTCCGTCCCGTCCGTCTCATCCGTCCCGTCCGTCCCGTCCGTCTCATCCGTCCCGTCCGTCTCATCCGTCCCATCCGTCCCGGCCCGTCCGTCCCGTCCGTCCCGTCCGTCCCATCCGTCCCGGCCCGTCCGTCTCGTCCGTCTCGTCTGTCTGCATCACGTTTTTACTTCCTTATATGCGGATCCAGACAGAATGAATACTGGTATGTACTTCTGCATGTGCGGTGCGAGGTGAAGTCTACATTTCGGCTCACCCTCCATTTGGTGCGTTAATCGGCGCACTCATCGGTTTCACTTTGATGGCGGCTGCTTGATTGTTTGATTTTCTGTACCATACTATAGCACTTCTAGAAATCAAACAATCAAGCACCCGTCATGAGTGAGCCGATTTACGCACCAAATGGAGGGTGAGCCGAAATGCAGATTTCACCTCGAACTGTTAGACTTGGTGCACGTCACATTTATTTATCTTGAAGAGACTCTAATTTATTTACAATTGTTTAAAATGACAAAAAATACAGATCCATAGAGGTTTTCGTTTGCAGGAGCTTGACTGTGCACTGCGACCGAATGAGTGTCATCTTTTCTGTCTGTCATCGTTGAATTCTTCGCATTTTACGGTCCCGGTGAGCGCTGAATCGCGACGGTGTAGACTGTGCACCCCGTGAATGCCCGGTTCAAGTGTCATGGAGGGCTTCCTCAACACCATCAACCAGCGGCTGGTGCGTCCGTCACTGTCCCTCGTCTCCGACGCGGCTCAAGGCGTCGTGGATGCTCTCCCGGAAAATCAGTTTCGCACCGCCCTGCTCAACGGATTCGGACAGTTTTTCATTGTGATCTTGGTCGTGGCCGGATATCAGCTCTACGTGCTGCTGGAATCATTTCTCCAGCCGCTAGCATGGGCCGTACTCACCGGGACGATACTGTTTCCCTTCAAAACCGCCATCGTCGGATGGGGCAAATTTTGGGTTGTAAGGTTGAAGGCGACTCAGACACCCTTGGCATTGGGGCTGTTTTCAACACCATTCATACTCATAGACAAAGGCCTCGTCGCCTTGGGTATGTCTGTCTGTCTATCTGTCTGTCTGTCTGTCTGTCTGACTGTCTGTCTGTCTGTCTGCTTGTCTGCTTGTCTGTCTGCCTGTCTGTCTGCCTGTCTGTCTGTCTGTCTGTCTGTCTGTCTGTCTGTCTGCCTGTCTGCCTGTGTGTCTGTATGTATGTCTGTCTGTCTGTCTGTCAGATAGATCTGCAATTAATATCGTATTACGTTTAGGAGACATCGTCTTGAACATATTCCATCTCCATACGACAGCCATTTTATGGGCATTGATCATCTTCGCGATCATGAAGTTGTCTCAGTTGCTCATTTACGTCGCAAGAATCGACGTAATCGGGACTGCCTATTGGTTCGCCGGATTCTCCGTGAGAGTTGCTGCCTCGGACTGGGTAGGTAGAGAGTTGGATACATTATTGATTCACTGTACGACTGATTGATGATTCAGCTCATTGAGCCCGCGGCAAACCCATTTAGAACCCATTTTAACAATGTCACACGAATAATTGATTAACATGACAATTTTCTCCCCTTGTCTATGACGACAGGTTTGGTTGATTGTGCTTGTCTATGTGATTCCGCTGATATTCCTTTGGCGGTCGGAATACAAGAACATCCTCAAGTCCCTCGCTATGCCGGTGGAGATTTCCATCGGGATCCACCTCTTAGCCAAATTCGGCTTCGTCGCCTTCCCGGTGATCATCTTCGGGTCGGCCATCTTTGGTATCGGCTTTCTCAGCGAACTCAAACTGCTCATTGGACGGATCAAGGCAGGAGGACCGCAGGGTTTTGTGCAGAGTCAAATCGACAGTTGGGGCCCGTTTTCGGTCTTGAGTCCGTGGCACTTTTCTTGGTGGCCCGGATTGGTCGGAACGAAGGATCACATCATCAGCGGGCAGATCGAATCGAACAGACACGTGGAGCCGAATATGCATCTGACCGTTCTCGAGATGCGGAATGGCGTAGTTCCTGGCGACATTGAGCATGCCTCAGACGTACGCATAATACACCATTTGCCTGTCTGTCTGTCTGTCTGTCTGCCTGGATGTCTGTCTGTCTGTCTGCCTGTCTGTCTGCCTGTCTGTCTGTCTGTCTGTCTATCTGTCTGTCTATCGGGATATAGCTGTTATTCAGCCTTGAAGTATTGCCTGTTTGCAGGATAACGAAGGTGGATCGGAAGCTGATCGCTATTTGAAGATCCTCTTCAAGATTTTCCTGGTCGTTCAACTGTTTCAAAATGCTGAGTTCGCTCCGTTGCTGGTGTTCCCGACAATCTACTCCTGGCTTCGAGACAATATTCCCAAGAGTACGGTCTACCAGGTTGCTCGTGCGCTCGTCCACGAAGGAATACACCAAATAAAAATTTTGATGGCGGACCGGATAGAAGTCCTGGTGCCGCGGTCCGCTGCTGGGCTATATCAAATGGCACTGGCGGGCGATCGTAAAGTCCTTGCAATATTGGAACAGTCATTAGATGAAGCAGCGGCTAACTTAATGATCGGACTGATGTTTGTCTTCCTGACCTTCAGCGGGGTATTTGTTACTTTGCAAGTGCACAATGAAACATCGTATATTGTCCGTCTTTCAGGTATGTCGACCCTTATGTAAGATGTCTTATGTCTGCCTGTTTGATAGTCCGTCAATTAGTCCGTCTATCAGTCATTCAGTCAGTCAGTCAATCAGCCAGCCAGCCAGCCAGCCAGCCAACCAGCCAGCCAGCCAGCCAGCCAGCCAGCCATCCAAGTGTCTGTCTGTTTGTCTGTCTGTCTGTCTATCTGTCTGTCTGTCTGCCTGTTTGTCTGCCTTTCTGCCTGTCTGACTGCCTGCCTGCCTGCCTGCCTGCCTGCCTGCCTGCCTGTCTGCCTGTCTGCCTGCCTGCTGTATGTATTCCTGTCTGATTGCTGGCCGGTCTGCGTCTCTTCGGCCGTCTTCCATGTCTTTTGATTGGTCATTTTACATGGCCTTGAGCTTAACCATTCTACATGTTCGATAACTTTCTTGATGAATTTGTTTTATGTTCCAGGCGAGTTTATGAACAAAACTCTTACGGAACATCCCGAGTATCTGACATGGCTGCCTGAAGGGGCTCAAGTACAAGACCGGTTGCAAAACAGTTTTGATTCCCTCTACACGTATGGTCGGCAGTTTGTTGGGGATGCGGTACGTTCTGTTCGTGCCTGATTTATATTTTCTATCCAAGACTTTTGGACAAACTTCATTAATTGTAGATACGCGGCGCGGTGGAAGGTACCAATGCATCCAGCTCGGATCAGATTGCCAATGAAGTGCTGACGATGATGGATCGCATTTATTTCTCGCTTGTTGCCGTCAAAAATGAGACAAATACTACGGAACTCGCAACGACTCCTGCCGTGGATCCAACACAAGTCATCGCGGAAGGTTCCGAAGCCCTGTTAGCACAGGCGTCAAATATGTTCAGTTGGTCATTCATAGTGAATTATGGATACGCTCATTTTGAGACCCTTTACTCGGTAAGCTTACTGACAGTCAGCCAAACAGGCACACAGACAGACAGACCGACAGACACACAGGCACACAGGCACACAGACACAGGCACAGACACAGCACAGACACAGACACAGGCACAGACACAGGCACAGGCACAGCACAGACACAGACACAGACACAGACACAGACACAGACACAGACACAGACACAGACACAGACACAGACACAGACACAGACAGTTATTTAGACAGACAAACAGACTTACAGACATACAGTCAGACAGGCAGATAGACAGACAGACAGACAGACAACACGTACTTGGGTTATTCATTAGTTTTTTTGCAGGTGCTAAATTCTGTGGTGGTCATAGTCCATGAGAACGGTACTCTAATTGCGTCAATGGCTACGTCCATTCTCTCATTTGTACTGCAGTACTTCTCTCAGTTTTTGGATTTTATTTTGAACACCGTAAGCCCTTTCAGCTGAACTTTTGAAAACGATCCCCACTTCGGAAAAGTTTTGATTCTGTTTAGGTCTTTTTCTTGGCTGCGCTCTCATTCCTTCTCAGCATCAGTGAGGACCGGTATTATCCTTTAGAAAAAGTCAGCCGCATCACCGACTACTTTCCCGAAGTGGGGAACGTGGCGAACATCATCGAACAGGCCATCAGCGGCATCTTCAATGCTTCCTTCAAGATGGCCGCCTTCTATGGGATCTACACATACACACTGCTCTCCATCTTCGGCGTATATGTCTGCTTCATGCCCTCGGTGGTGGCGGGAATTTTCGCAGTCATCCCGCTCTTTCCGACCTATATTGTTTGTGTTCCGGCCCTGCTGGAGTTGATGGTGATACGGCAAGACTACTTTCTGGCTGCCTTATTGGCGGTAGGCTCGTACTTGCCTACGACATTCGTCGATGAAGTCATGTATCAGGAAGTTAAAACGTAAGTCTGCCCATGAGAGACAAAGATTCTATATTAGCAGAAAAAAGGCATATAAACATCTAGTCAGGTAGACAGACAAACAGACAGACAAACAGACAGACAGACAGACAGACACCCAGACACCAAGATATCCAGACACAGACACACAGACACACAGACACACAGACAGACACACAGACAGACAGATAGACAGACAGATAGACAGACTCACACGTAGACAGACAGATAGATAGATAGACAGATAGACAGACAAATAGACACCAGGCAGACAGGCGGAAAAGTATTCTTGGTGAAATGACAACTGAAATTTTTCTGTCGTAGTGCTCATCCGTACATGTTTGGCCTGTCAGTTGCCGGTGGACTCATGACGATGGGCATCGAAGGAGTCGTCGTCGGACCGATCGTGTTGTGCTTTTTTGTGATAGTCATTGAGTTGTCTCGCATGATTTTGAAACCACCCGAGTCTGTCGGGACTCCCAGCCGAAATAGCCGACGAAGTTCTCATAATTAAGTGTTTCTTATTCATTGCCGGACGATGATCCAAGCGAGACACGAAAGGGCGCAATCAGATTAAAAATTTTTGTGAGCTGAAACCGTGTCGCCGCCACTACCATGATTGTGTGTGAGGAGCACCTCTACCAACCTTTTAGTAACACAAAAAACCCGACAGAGAAGGTAGGTAAAAAAGAGATTTATCATTTAGCCAGACAGACAGACAGACAGAGCAGACAGGCAGACAGGCAGACAGGCAGACAAGCAGGCAGGCAGGCAGGCAGGCAGGCAGGCAGGCAGGCAGGCAGGCAGAGACAGACAGACAGACAGACAGACAGACAGACAGACAAACATCCGTCGCGTGGAAATCAAAACAGTTCAATCCGTTCGGACGCGCTTCTTATTAGCCGAATCCATCAGGACGACCATCGTGTAGGAGTAAGTCCCCTCGTTCGCCTGGGTCGTCGGACTCAGCCGAAACGCCTTTCCACACGGCATTAAAAACGCAGAGTCTTCAGCCAGCCGATAGTGCCGGGACTCCAAGTTACTCTCATCACCCTCGTCGCAGACCAACCGGGTCTCGCCTCTTAACTGCCACACCCAGTGCTCCGCATCGGGGTTCCCCGCAAACCGTTCCGCGCCCCCAACCACCCAGACATCGCTCTGATAGTCTCGCTCCGCGAACAGACGGACCTTGCCTGTACATTTTAGATCACGCCTTAATTAACGCGTTAATTTACGCCGAAGTCTCAAACAGTTTTGGTACTCGCCTAATGTGCGAATCTTTTCAGCATTCTCAGACAGCCAGTCATTGAGGGAGAAGGGTGCGTCGAGTTGCCGTTGGTTGTCCGGAAAGAAGGGCGGATGCGGGTCGACGCTGGAAGCGGCGGGTCTGCCGGTGGCGTACTCCTCCGAGGCGAAGAACTCTTTGATGACCACGGCAATTTGGGTGCCGAGGTTGGTGCAATGGAGCCAGCGCTCGAAGAGAGTGTTGGACTGCTGCGGACTGTCCATGTAATAGCGGATGCAGTCCTCCTCGGAGGCTTCGCGGCGGCGTTCGATGACCAGACCGACGGTGTCGGCCTGCCGTTGCGGACTGTGAGGAATGCGACCGGGAAGTAGGAAGATTTCTCCTTCTTTAATGGAAATGTCTTTAAAAATGCCGCGTTCCTGGACTTTCAGGCACATGTCGCCCTTCAACATATAGAAGATTTCCTCGCCTTTAAACAGCAGAAACGACTCTCTGGTACTCCACTTAAACGGTGCACACCTACTGTCTGTCTGTCTGTCTGTCTGCCTATCTGTCTGTCTGTCTGTCTGCCTGTCTGCCTGTCTGCCTGTCTGCATGTCTGTCTGCATGTCTGTCTGTCTGCATGTCTGTCTGCCTGTCTGTCTGCATGTCTGCCTGTCTGCCTGCCTATCTGCCTATCTGCGTGTCTGTCTGTCTGTCTGTCTGTCTGTCTGATTGGCTCATTTTGAGCTGTTGCAAATACAATACATATCATACCCTCTTCCAGGTGGAAGTCCTTCCGTGTATTCGGTCCGCCAACATACATGACAAACAGTTGCCCATTGGGTCCATGCATGAGTTTGTTACACACCGGCGGGGCGAAGGCGTTTCGATTCTCCTCCAGCCATGTCGGAATGTGGTTGAACGCAGGAATGTCAGTCATTTTCAGTGGTATTTCACTAGAAAGCGCTTGTTCCTGACGAAGAAATTCAAAATCCAACAGAAGGGGCTATTAATTACTTGATTATGGAGGCGTTTGATGAAGCCGTTGGTGGTAAAGGCAGATTCGTGTGTTGGCACTGAACAGCTGTTTTCAGAGATTGTGCAAATTCGGCGAAATGTGCAATAAACGATCAGCAGAGACACAGACACAGACACAGACACAGACACGCGGAACCAGTCAGACGTTTCAAGCAACACGAGTGTGAATGAGTCGATACAAATGCTACAAATAGACACATCGTCACGCGCCGACAAGTATGAACCTTGCGTGACACATGAAATTTCAACGTAACCGTGACCGAGGCACGTGAATTTTCGCTCCTGCGTCGGGCGGCTCAATTTTATCTTGCGCGAGAGAAGTCAAACGTGTCACGCGTGAGACGAGTCCTGATGTAAATTATTCTGGACTCGAATCGAAATCTCATTGTGATTTATTGAAATAGCTGATAACGGGTCATTCCCCTGACTCACGCATTGCGTTTGGAAAGAAAGGTAAAAAGAAGCGTCGATGCAGTACTAAGGGCGCAGGCGCGTATCAACGTAATCCCGTGACTCGAAAAACGAGGCGCTTATAATATTTAAATTTCTTTGCTACCTCGATCACGGTTACGTTTAAGGGTGGTCTGAGTTTGAGCCACTCTTAGCTGGAGCTTGCCAATGCTTTCTCCTGAATGTCTGACTTGATGCCTGGCCCAGCGGAAACTTAGGCATGACTGCCATGCCAGAAGTTCAATCAATCAATCAATCTATCAGAACGAAGAATCGCCGAAATAAACGAGCTCAATCAATCGATCAATTGAGTAGAAGCTGCAACGTTTCTTTGCTGCCTCCGTCAGGGCACGTTTAAATTTAAATTTTATGTGTCACGCAAGGTTTATAACATTGGACCATGCACGCTTGTAAAAACCCGTTAGACCCGGAGGTGTGGCACAGTGCCGTATAGCGTACGTACGTACGTACGTATCTGTCTTGACATGTAATGTGAAAACTAACGCAGTGGAAAACTTTTATTTTCCCCAAAAATACCCAAAAACAAAACAAAATTTCCATTTCAATTTAACAGACTTGATTTCACAGAATTTAATCTAATGGAGGGTCCCGGAAATGGGCGAAAGGGGCGGGGCAGGGGTGATACTTGGACAATCAACCAATCAACCAGCGGAGCTCCGGAACAAACGGAGCTGATTCGATTGATTGATTGATTGTTCAAGTACTACCCCTGCCCCGCCCCTTTTGCCCATTACCCTTGAACAATCAACCAATCAACCAGCGGAGCTCCGGAACAATCGGGGCAGAGTTGATTGATTGATTGTTCAAGTGCTACCTGCCCCGCCCCTTTTGTCAATTACCCTTGAACAATCAACCAATCAACCAGCGGAGCTGCGGAGCAATCCGCGCGAGTTGATTGATTGATTGTTCAAGTACAACCCCTGCCCCGCCCCTTTGCCCATTTCTGGGACCCTCCATTAGATTGCATTCTGTCGGTTACTGTCGGTAATTAGTTGAGCGTACAATGGGCGTGTCTTCAGTGTGGCTATTGCAGTTTACTATTCACTCAACTGTAACAAATGAGGATGCTGGTCATGGTTCATGCCGGACTTTGTTGCATCGGCCATTTCAACCTGCTCGTCTGCTTTACAAAAAATCTCCTTTGAGCTACGTGGAATGCGCACAGAATAACAGACTCGTTTTAGACTGCTTCTGAGCTGCTTGGCAATTTAAAAAACTAACCGAATTCCAATGCAGATGAATTAAAGTGTTTAACCTCGTCCTAAGTCGGTATGGAATGGGATTTGGCGCTGCCAATTATTCTGGCGGGATTTTTGATACCGACCCTTTTTCTAGCCAAGTCATTTCTGGCCGAATATTTCGTTTTGCTGATCGATGCATTGTCAAGCAGTTTTTCGGTTTTCGACCACACACACACGCCGCAGAGCATCAGTGGGACAAGACCTGTTTTGCGTCACAAGTTCAAAGAAGCCTTTTCAGTCGAGTTTCTGGATGGGAATCACAGCTGCAGCGCCTGCTCCGGTGAAAATCTGACTGGCAAGGCCTTTTTTCAGAAGTGCGTTTTATTCATGAAACACACTTGGCAAAAATCTTGCGCTAATCGAGTTAAGCATTTCAACTCGGGAGTTGTGTGCAACAGCCGTGCAACGAGTGTAATGGCTTAACTCGGTTAGCGCAAGGATTTTGCCACGTGTGTTCTTGCAAACTTTGGCTTGGTGTGGTTTGACAAACAAGACTACACGTTGTTTGACTGGTGAAATTTCAAGGCCGCTTAATCATTCAATCAACTCGATGCGCGCATTACGAATTTCGTTGCCCAGAAATCTTGATTTGTTGTCGTTTTCTTCGATTGATTCAGTCTGTCATCCGTTTTCAGTTTCCACTGCGCCGAATTTCAATCTTAATTTTCAAATATAAGTTCCAAATGAGTAGAATCTATTATTTGTGTTTGGTGACCAGATTTCGGCCGGTTATTGCTTTAAGAAATTAAAACTGTAATACATGTGCAGTCTTGCGGCTCACGATGCGTCAAATCAATCAATCAACTCAATAAACGCATTACGAATTTCGTTGCCCAGAAATCTTGATTTGTTGTCGTTTTTTTCGATTGATTCAGTCTGCCACACGTTTTCAGTTTCCACTGCGCCGAATTTCAGTTTTATTTTCAAATATACATTCCAAATGAGTAGAATCTATTATTTGTGTTTGGTGACCAAATTTCGGCCGGTTATTGCTTTAAGAAATTAAAACTGTAATACATGTGCAGTTTTGCGGCTTACGATGCGTCAATCAATCAATCAAAAGTTGCAAGTAACCTGAAAGTAGCTGTAAAACTGACTTGGGACGATTTTCGGAGGGGGAAACTCAAAAATCGAACATCCAGGAGACTGGAATCTTTCCAGCGTAGTCCGAACTTTTAAAATTTATGACTCTTGATTAATAATTAATTAAAGTCGCTCATTTTCAGAAATCCAAATTCGAGTTTCCGCAGCAAACGGATTTTGTTTGTCGGTGACTCGCGACTGGGTCAGCTGTTCCGCTACATTGAGAATCTGTTGACGCCACGACACGCTTGGAAGCGGCTCTTCCACCGCGCTGACCACAACGCGACGTTCGTGGACGAGTCCCGAAATAACACTTGGGTAAACGCGCACAAAACTTCAAAACTTAAGATCGACATGAGACGCGCGAGAAAAAAAGGTCTGGAAATTAAATCTCCCCTCCGATTTTTATGTTGAGATGTAGTTCTTCCAAGCTGGTGCCGTACCGGACAAGGAAGTCCGGGAACTCATTAATGACTGGACACTGCCTGGTCAGGGTGCGGATCTCGCCGATTATTTGATATACGAGACTGGCGCGGTAAGCCCTAAAGATTAGCTGAATTTAAAAAGTGTTTGCAACAACATGTTTATTAGTTCAAATGACGAGCATGCAGATCAGAATACGGAAAGAACACTCTCACTGTACAAAATTTGGACCAAAGTAAAATTAATAACGCTTTGCGATCTTGGCTGAAACGTGTTAAACTCATGATGAAGAGGCAGGGGCTTCAAATCGAGCATTTTTTGAAAAATTCGAAGTGAAATTGTGCCCGCGGGAATTGAATAAAAAACTGAGCACCATCACCTGTGGATTGCTGAACGAAATTCACACGTTAATTGACCACTAAAAGAGAATGGTAAGATGTTGATCTTCCGTCGTAGTGGACGATATTTTATTACGGATCATCAACAGATACGGCCAAAGCTTTTAGACGTAAGTAAAAGAATGCTTTAAAAGGTGTCTGCCTAGAATTTCCTTTTGCTTGGTTGAAGGATGCGTTTGACATATCTCCACTCCGGTTTATAGGGAACCTAACGCAGGTCGCCCACGGTCTTGCCCGTGCCGAGTGGACAACCCCGATCTGGATACCCACAAGTCCGTTTCATGGCACCAAACTACGTGTTTGTTTGAATTACCGTAGACTGTCGCACATTTTTGGTGGAACGGTGCGCATGTGCGCACATTTCGGTGGAACGGTGCGCATGTGCGCACATTCGGTGGAACGGTGGGCACGTGCGCACATTCGGTGGAACGGTGCGCATGTGCGCACATTTCGGTGGGACGGTGCGCACGTGCGCACATTCGGTGGAACGGTGGGCACGTGCGCACATTTTTGGTGGAACGGTGCGCACGTGCGCACATTTCGGTGAAACGGTGCGCACTGTTCGGTACGTCGCTCGGTTAGTTTGACCGGCCGGTACAGAAAATTATGCCCGGTGTTTACAGCACTGCACACGTGGCAATCAACGAAATGTAGTCTTCTGTTCGCACATTTGAAACAATCAAGGCTAGGCTGATTTTAACGAGTGCTCCGTTAAACCGAACGCGATTCCACCGAAAATGTGCGACAGTCTACAAGAGCACTTTTTAAGGTCAAAGCTTCAGACACGGTTTTTTTTCTGGGGCACGGGTTTTCGCACGGTGTTTCATGAGGGCACGGATATTTTCTCCGGGCACGGGAGGCAAAAGCCGAAAAAAGCCAGGCTAAATCATTCAATCAAGCGTTTATGAATATTGTTAATGTACGTGCTTCTATTGAGATCGTCCCCGAATTTCTCCTCGTTGAACGGGGAACTCTTTGCCGCGAGGCATATTTTTTTAAAAGCATTCTAGGGGACATTGGTATTCAAGAAAAAAGTTTGGTAACGATCGAAGAGTTGCACTGGTAATTGATCCCTTGTCAGTAGAGTAGGCGTTTCGGTGTACCGTATTCCCCCGATCTCAAGGGACACTTTTTTGCCCTACCAGTTAATTTGATCCACCCCGGATCTCATCTGTTCATCACCGTTTGCTATTGTTTACCTACAATCAATCAATCAACTAATTCCATGTGTGCGTCAAGAAATCCCGCATAATCAATCAATCAATCGCTGCCAAGTTGCGCTTAAATTTCAACCAATCACGACACAGTGAATTCGATTGAACAGTCAACCGATGACTGTAGGGGGTGGGGCTTAACTGTCCCTTGAGATCGGGGGAATACGGTACCTTTCACGTCGAAGTGCGATTAGCCTTAAATATCTGCGAGCTTATTCTCGTAGTGAGAATGAAATCATTTGATCGGTATACACACACTCGATTTTAATGCCTATGTGCCCAAGTTAAAGCCACCGTTTAACCTTTGGCCCAGCAAAATAGGGGGGGTCCGAGTTCGAGCCAATTCGAGCCAACGCGAGTTTTCGATCGATCAATTGATTGAGCAAATTTATCTTTTGGCGGTCACGCGTCCTTGATTGATTGATTGATTGAGTGTTTTTCGATGTCTAAAATGCCCCAGCCCAGTAAGCCACGCGTCCTTGATTGATTGGTTGATTGGTTGATAGTGATTTTTTTTGTCTGATTTTACTCCGTTCTCTTCTCCGACGGTTGGGAAAGTTCAATCAATCAACCAATCAATCAATCCGTGCCCGCAGCTTTTAATGTTGTTTTTTTCTTAATATCGCATCGTGCAATTTTCAGTTCCGTTCCATTCGAACGTGCGGAAGTTTCGGCAGTTTTGGGTGACGCACTGGTTCAACAACACCGACGCCCTGATTGAGGAGCTCGGCCAGACAATCGCGGAGACCGCTGCTGAAAATAACATCCCACTTTGGAGCTCCGCCCACCGCCTCGGCAAGGCGCATCCCGAACTCTATCGCGACCAAATGCACCCCGGACCGCGTCTCCTTCGAATGGTAAAGATTTCTCGTCCGCGAAAACTAAATTTCCTTGCCGGATTAAATTTCCTTGCCGGATTAAATTTCCTTGCCGGATTAAATTTCCTTGCCGGATTAAATTTCCTTGACTGGAGATTGATGCGTTTTCTTTTCCAGTTCGCTTGCCAGCTTCTCTCAGCACTGGAAGGCAACGACTGTCGCAGATAGTGGAGCAGCTCTGTCTGTGTGAAGTTTAAAATGTCTGCAGTTTTTATTGAAATATTAAGGAGCGTCTCCCGCGAGGGTGAGTCTAGGCAGATGAGGTTGAAAAAAAATTTGGAATGACGTGATTAGTTCATATTCCGAAACACCGAATTAAGCGAAACCCATTTACCGCCGTTGCATTAGTTAAATGGAGACCAGCAGCTTCTATCGGCCTGATCCCGAAAATGATTTGGTTTGGACCTTCACTGAGCCAATATTTTTAACGGCAGCCGCAGCGTCGGCGATGATCTTCTCCGGAGGAGTGTCCAGAAAGACCCAGTCTGAGTTATACAAGCGACTGTTGGAGTAATCGTAAAATTGGACGGAGCTGGAGAGGAAAACACAAATTATTGGGTTTCATTCCCTCGGGTCTGTCTGTCTGTCTGTCTGTCTGTCTGCCTGTTTGCCTGTTTGTATGTCTGTCTGTCTGCCTTTCTGTCTGTGTGTCTGTGTGTCTGTGTGTCTGTGTGTCTGTCTGTATGTCTGTCTGTCTGTCTGTCTGTCTGTCTGTCTGTCTGTGTGTCTGTGTGTCTGTGTGTCTGTCTGTGTCTGTGTGTCTGTGTGTCTGTCGTTCTCTTACTTCGGGCAGTTGACGTTGAAAAACCAGTCGCACACTAAATCGATCTGATTGAAGACCTGTGTCGGAGAGGAAAACATACGGAGCAGTGAAAACGAAATGAGATGAATGGATTGCTGAGCAAGTGTAGGAAATAATTACCGTCTTATTGGGACAAAGATAATTCGTCTCCACGCCGTTGATATCGCAGCGATGGAACACCTGGCATCTAATTTACGGTACACAAAAATATGCATTTCATTAACAATGACAATTGAGATCTTCTCTGTACGGTAGCTCTGAATTGTTTATTCATTCCATTTCGATGACACATCATAAAACCGATCAGCACTTTGTGCACCTTCACTTTTCATCTGTCTATGTGGATTCGTGGTTCCTGCGCTTTAATTTCGTCCAGATATTAAAGTATAGCGATAGCGAAAAGGGTCACAGACAGACAAACAGACAGACAGACAGACAAACAGACAGACAGACAGACAGACAGACAG
>LRSR01008008.1:5000-13805 GCA_001579985.1 Hypsibius dujardini
TTCGTGCGGAATTCTTCCATTTTTATTCAGAGGATGGACAATAACGCAGTAAGGAGGAAAGCAATAATGGAGTTGGAAAATAAAACTCCCGATGCGAGGGGAGGAGACAACAAACATTTCCTTTGCGGGACGGATGAGTCAGCTGTTGTGTATTCTCTGTTGTGCTTCTTCCGAATTCCGTCTATCCACCAATCAATCACCGACCCAGTATTGTGACACTGTATTGAAAAGAGGGTGCATAGAAACTGCGGAAGTTCCAAGTTTAACCCTAGGTGGCGACACCGTTTACAGCAAAATTAAAATGCCCGGCTGCCTGTGTCTGCCTGCCTGTCTATTTGTCCATCCACCTGTCTGTCTGAATGTATGTTTACCAGGTGCGGGGTTCATTTTGGTACAAACTTCCCCTTCTTTTTTTATTCACAAAATTTTGTCACTCAATATGAGATCTTCTGGCCTTCTCTACCTTATGAACCCGAGACATCCAGTAATCGATGCTGTCGTGAATCACTTGCTGCGAAATCACCTCCCATTCGTCCTTCAATATCTTGGCCAGTCGGTTGAAGCTGGAAATGAGTTCATGTTTGTTGGTACGCGCCTTCAGTAGGCTCCACACAAAATAATTAAGAGGATTGAGATCGGGGCCGTTGGACGGGATATCGGCGTTCTGGATGAAGCAGGGCATTTCTTCCTTTAAAAGGATCTACACAGTTCCTGCCGCGTGGCACGGTGCCTTATCCTGATAGCAAATCTCCGAATTCGCTTCCAGGTCGAAGGGGAGGTTCTCCAGCTTCACTTTCAGGCAGCTGTTCGTGTGGGTATGCCGGTTAAGGCTGAAACCAGGCTTCAGAACAACGAGCGGAGATCGCCCGGAAAAAAATCTACAATCTGAGGCACTGAAAATCCTCGGGATAGCCAGGACACAATGAGATTTCGGATCTTCTCACTAATCATCTTCTCGCTCTTTCAAATGCAAACAAATGACATTTTTTTCCTTGTATGAGTGAGTGAGGGGGCTTCCGTCTCTCGACTGAGTGGTCACTCACCCAAATCGACCAGCTCGCGCGCGCGCTAATCTACTTTTAATTTTGTGCCAAAATGAACCCCGCACCGGGTATATGTCTGTTTGTCTGTATGTCTGTATGCCTGTATGTCTGTATGTCTGTATGTCTGTCAATGTGCTGGACATCCTGCCTCAAAGCAGAGAAGGAGCGGTCAGTTTATTCGTTCTGCTCGAGCTGACGATGTGTCTTCCATACACAGCCACGGCCCGAAACTCGCCATGAAAAACTTGCAAACGATCGCACATTGTATGTTCACCGGGGTAGGTGCGGTTTTCGCGAGAAGTTCTTCTTAATCACACCGACCAGCAAACTCCCCGGCGTGGGAGGCGGCCGAATCGGCGCCAAGACGCCCGCCGAGGCCGCGCCGAGGTCCGTCACCGGGACCGTGCCGAGCGCGTATTTAAAGGCCTCCTCATCCAGCACCCCGCCCACCACCAGGCTGTAGTAGAAGGTCTCGTTCGGCCGGTCGAACCGGCGGAACTTGACGTAGGCGTCCGTGGCGACCTCTTCCAGCGGCATGACGTCCGCCGTCCGCATCACCACGTCACGACGCCGACCGAAGAAGGTCAGATGCGAGATCAACACGTGCTGGCCCGTTTCATCCAGGTACATCCGTCCGATCCACCGCTGGAACAGCTGGCCCATGCCCAGCAGAGCGAGCATCGCCACCGCGTTGACCACGACGGCGGACGCGACCGCGGCCTGGGAGACGTTCATGCCCATGAGGTGGGCTGTGGTCATGCCCACCGCCATGATGCCGGTGAGGCCGGTCTGGTAGAGTTTGAGCCTCGCAAAGCCGCGGAACGCGACGATGTAGGGGAAGTGGTAGAAGGGGTAGTAGACCACGCCGTCGATGGTCTTCGGCTTCCTCAACGCTTTGGTGGCATCTTCCGCGCTAGTGACTGCTGGTACGACTGATCCGGTCACGGTTGGGTGATTCGATACCTCATCGGAAGTTAGGTCGGTTTCCTGCTTGGTTCTCTGAGAAAAAAAGGTCTAGAATTAGTAGATTGCAGCACGAGGGAGATTGACTTCATTGATTGATTGATTGACGTCAGCATAGAATCGAACGACGGCGTTCGGTTGATTGATGAATTGAATGGTTGCTTGATTGGCCGACTCTTCACTAATTGATTACGCATTGATTGATTGATTGATTGATTTAAAACGTTTTGGTAGGAAAGATCAGTGGTCGATTGGTGACTCCGCGCTTACAATTTTCAACTTCTTCATGTAATCCCTGATTCTCCTCCAAATTCAATGACTCAGTTAGACTGAGTTAACAATCAGGCAAACCGTATTTTTTAATTTTAATTTAATGCTCCGTTCGCGTACCAAAAAAACGGGATCTTTTTTCCCCGGAAGAGGTTTCCTCTCAAAATCCGGTCGCATGTCCGTCGGCGATTTCTGCTGGGCCATTATCTTCCGGAATTCCTCATTCCGCTTTTTGGTTGCTGCTGACCCGGAATTGGAAGGCCCAAAGATGGTCCGCCGCGGAGGAAGAGCAAAATAAAAGCGAGATTCCGCAAATGCGCAATTCAAATTTGAAGAGCTAAAATTTAATTCTTCCCGAAGCAACGTGGTGATCTTATTCCGGTGCGACAAAACTCTTCTAAATAATAAATTTGGACCCATTCTCATAAAAAAACACTCGGTGGCGAGAATCGCCGATTCTGAAACGACAATTATTTTATTGCAGGAAAAATATTTAAAAATAAATTATTGCAGACATGTTGGCCCACACCGCTTGCCACCACGATAATCTAATTTGTGGTGAGTCGAGTGGGCGCAGACATGTTGGCCCACACCGCTTGCCACCACGATAATCTAATTTGTGGTGAGTCGAGTGGGCGCATGTGCTAACCCGAATAGTACTGATAGTGCGATTTTAGCTTAACGTACCGCCCAAATGAGTTCTTCACCATCGAAATAACGGTTAAATATATTTCACTTAATATTACAGAGCTTTGAATTGGCGGAGGAACTTGCTACGGTTCGCCAGCAGTTGATTCATTTGGTGTAGTACGCGAACAGCTTGATTGATTTTGTGCCACAAGACACGTAACGTGACCAGATTGCCGAATAAACCGTCGATTGATTGGTTGATTGACTAACTTGAGCACTGATAGGCGAATGGTCATTTGATCGGTTGATTGATTGACTTGAACACTAATACGAATGGCCGATTGATTGGTTGATTGATTTACCTAAACACTGATAGGCGAATAGTCAATTGATTGATTGACTTGGACACTATAAGAGGAATAGTCCATTGATTGGTTGATTGATTGACTTGAACACCGATAGGCGAATAGTCAGTCGATTGGTTGATTGACTAACTTGAACATTGGTTGATAGGCGAATGGTTGATTGATTGATCAAACTGAAACATTGCACTTGACTGGCCAAACTATCAATCAACGCCTGGTGAACCGTCGCAAGTTTCCCCGCCAGCTGTAATATCATAAACTGTTGAGGAAAGATTCCCGGTCATGCGAGAAGGATTAAATAGATAAAAAACAGAGCATCCAAGTCATTCAAGAGAAATCTTTTCTAGACGCACCACTTGTGTGCATTTTCTGTATTTATAAAATAAATTGTAAATTCGACGAATTGATTTGAGAGCCCAGGTAGGTCACATGATCCGATTAAAAAAACAGTAGTTCAAAAAAGAGTTGGGAATGCGCGGGATGGTGTCACACACAGCTGCGGAGAACTACATGTGGGCGTATTCCAGCTGGACATACATGTCCCGAATGCCGGCGGACTGGAAGATATTCTTCGTCGCCGAGAGGATGTACCGCGGATCGGTGACGTGAGCTGCCACTTCCAGTTTCAAGTTGCCGACATGGTGGTTGGTGCAGAGCGTCCAAAAGTGCGGCTCTTGGACGGACAAAACGCCAGGCAGACTGGCCGCCTGGAAGAAACCATTGCCTCAGACAAACAGACAGACATACAGACAGACAGGCAGTCAGTCAGACAGACAGACAGACAGACAAACAGACATAGAGACAGTCAGACATACAGAAAGTCAGTCAGTCAGTCAGACATACAGACAGACAGGCAGACAGGCAGTCAGGCAGGCAGACAGACAGACAAACAGACAGACAGACAGACTCGCTTACTCTTTGGAGGCAGCCAGGCAGAATGTTTTCCAGTGCGTTAGGTGTTCTCTGCATCAGTATGTTAATCGAATCTCTCAACAACGGCAACACGCTGCAACACATAAAAACGACGCGTAAAGCGATTAACAATTTCGACGGCGTCTCTTCCTTAAGAATGCGTCAGTCATACCTGACAAAGATCAAGAGGGCAATGCACATGGAACAGATCGGGTCGGCAATCATCCAGCCGAATGCCTTTATCAAAATGGTTGAGATGATCACGCCGACCGAGCCGAGAGCATCAGCGAGGATGTGCAAAAAGACACCTACAAGCGACGCCGGGAGTTGGAATGAGAAAGTAGACTCGAAACGAGTGGAAGGTTCATTTTCACAAAAATTTCCATTTCCTTCCAGCTGATTTCGGCTAAAAACATCATCGCGCCATCAATCTATACCTTGCATGATCTGACTTCTCGGGGCTTCCCCGCCACCAGTCGGACCGTGACTGTGGCCGGCATGGGAGTGATCATGTCCGAAATGAGAGTGATCGTGACCGTCGTGACTGTGACCATGACCGCTGCACCCGCTGTGATCGTGACTGTGCCCCATTGGAGCGGAACCGATCACCTGACTCTTCACTTGTGCAACAGGACCGTGCGAATGGCTTCCATGCGAGTGCCCTGGAAGGAACTTAAACGTACAGACAGACACCCAGACAGACAGTCAGACACCCAGACAGACAGACACCCAGACAGACAGACAGATAGACAGGCAGGCAGGCAGACAGACCGGCAGGCAGACAGGCAGGCAGGCAGACAGACCGGCAGGCAGACAGGCAGGCAGGCAGGCAGACAGGCAGACAGGCAGGCAGGCAGGCAGACAGACCATGGCCGGTGCAGCTGTGAGACGGATCCTGGCCGTGGTTGAAGACGAAAATTCCCACCAGGTTCACGATGAAGCCGGCGACAGCGACAAACAGTAATCTCTCGTGATGAACATCCGGGGTTTCGATAAACCGCTGCAGGAACAAGCATCAGGATGTGTGTTAACTGTTACAAATGGGGCGGAAGGAATGACAGACAACAAAACCTCACCTCGATGGCCTCGTTGAAGATGAAGAAGGCAATGAAGAGCAGGAATAATCCGTTCACGAAACCGGCAAGCGTCTCTGCTCGTACGTATCTTCAAAATTGAACGGGGGACATTGATTCGCATGAAATTAAATGATTCAAAATGGGTCAAAATGTGGCTTTTGACTTGTAAATCATCTTTATTTAAATTCATAAAAATAGAAATCGATATTAAAAGCAAAAAATTTCAACAAAATCGCTGAATTTAATTTTAAATACTAGAATATTTCATTTAAATAAACCTTGCCGGAGGATTTAGCTTAATATTTACCCGTATGAGAATTTATTGTTCGGTCTCCACTTTGTGATAATGGACGCTACCAAGCCGGCTAACAGTGCCGTGCAGTCGAAAAACATGTGGAACGAATCCGAAATCAGGCCCAAACTGCAAATGAAAAACAGCCTATTGGAAAATGCAAAAAAAAGCAAGTAAACCTGAACAAGTGACAAAAGATCAATCAATCAACAGATCAATCAACCTATCAATCAACAGATCAATCAACCGATCAATCAACCGATCAATCAACAGATCAATCAACCGATCAATCAACAGATCAATCAACCGATCAATCGACCGATCAATCAACAGATTGTTGTCAATCAATCAATCGATCAATCAACCGATCAATCAACCGATCAATCAACCGATCAATCAACCGATCAATCAACCGATCAATCAACCGATCAATCAACCGATCAAGCACCCGATCAATCAACAGATTGTTGTCAATCAATCAATCGATCAATCGACAGATCAATCAACCGATCAATCAACAGATTGTTGTCAACCAATCAATCAACTGATAATGTCAGAGTTAAACTGTCGTCCACCACCATTGCCCCACCTGTTGGACCATATGCCGTAAAAGAGCTCCACAAATGCAAAGGATAAATTCAGGCAAAGGAACATGAAGATGTTACGCGATGCTCCATCGGATAAAATCAACCTGCAAGTGAGGAGGGGAAAAAAACAAAAATAAAGTCAATGACCTCCAAAAAAACGCTCTCCTCACTCCCCACTCACCTGATATATCCCAATAACTTATCCGTCAGTTTGCGCCGCAAATTCGGACTGTAATAGGCATCGCCGCCCCTCCGGTCGGGAAAGAGGAGATTCGACGAGGACGCGGAAGAGTCGTGGAAGTTGATGACGGCCTCCGTACCTCGCATTTCTTCTCAGCCACGACGACGTGCTCGACCAATTCCAACGAAATAACTTCTCCTGTCTGCCTTTTCGAAATCAAACGGGGATTCGCAGCAGTAAATGGGGAAGGAACGACGGAGGGAAACAACAACAAAAATTTCCGGGTTCGTTGAAACAAAAATGTGGAGAACAAAAATATTCCAAGCGGCTCGAAAAATTTCCGTCGGGGTTTTTCTGCGATATGATGGGCGAAATTTTGATTCGGAATGTGATGGCGAAAAGAAGAGTTTTGCAGAGATGAAAAGATTCCGAGGAGGACTGCTTAAAAAAAGTGAGAAGGAAAGACGTGGCTTTTAAACGGAACGGATGACGTATTTTCTGGTCCGCCAACGCTCCGCTCCGCCAAGTACCATTACCACCGAGTTTAACTAGGGCAAGAACGGAGATTTTCCTTCCCGATCGGAGTGGGGGTTTTTTCACAAATACCTCTCAATATATTATAATTTTATTTTGAGATCTCGGGCTGGAAATCACATCCGCGGTCTCAGAAAAAAATAAGGAAGGAAAATATTCCCGCACCACTTTGCTATGGCCCGGGGCTCGATTGATTGATTGATTGAAGCCCGTAGACAGTATTTGAGACAGTAAAGTAGAAACTGACACTGTGACGTCGTTCGAATCCCAGGACCTTTCACTGTAAAGGAAACTATTTCTGTTTTATTGATACCGTTATAATATTCTACTCAAGCCAGCCGACAATTTTCCGAAAATAGTAAAAAAAAAAAGAAAAAAAAATTCTGGTTGAAGAGATTTTTTTTATGGATGCTCTTTTTCGTGTTTCGGGTTTCGGGTCGGGCCATAGGGATAAGACTGTTCCACACACACATACCGACAGAATGCTTCACTTATCGTGTCAAGCCATCGAACTCGTTGAATGCCGTGCGACCCTTACGCTAGCTGAGTGAAGTGGCTTGACTCGGTCGGCCAATGTCACGAATCGATTTAGTCCACTGTGGAAGTGTGTCGATTCCACCCAGCCACGAGCACTGCTTTCAATTGGAAAACCATCATGAGATTCCATTTGGATTTGATGGAATTAGAGCAAATTGGCCTTTTTTGCCTTCATCGATAGAGTGATTGGTTGATTTACCGTTTGTTAAAGGATTTATTTTAATTTTTTCCTGTGGACTCTGTTGAAAAAATGAGTATTTGGCAAATTCATAAATTTTATTCAAATTCAAAAAATTCAAAAAAAATTCACTTTTGAATTTTCAAATTGACAATGGCTAAGCTCAGCGGGGTGGAAATTATTATTATCATCGGCGTCGGATTCGCCGTCTTCGTGATCCTCTTCATCGTGGCGCACCGGCAGATTGCTCGCTTCAAGATCCGCGACCTCCTCTCCAAGCCGTTGCTGACGCAGCCGCAGTTCGGCGCCTCGCCCGGCTACACCGCCCACATCCGCCGCAAAGTGGGGGAAGTGCTGGACATGGACGTGCAGCCGCAGATGTGGGATTCCCACTGGACGCGCTTCTTCAAGTCGCAAGCCACGCCCAACTACGCGCATCGCGGGAGAGCGCTGGACTTTTTGGTGCTGCTGAAGCTGGAGCTGCTGCGGTTTGGGCCGCAGTTCAACTGGCCGGCGTTTGAGGACTTGGGGGAGTATTTCGAGCGGTTGAAGACGGAATACCCCGTTGACAGGTACGGATCGTCGGTTGATTGGCTGATTGTTTGGTTGGATTTGTGCTGCTTTTATGCGCACTTGCAATTGATTGATTGCTTGATTACGCCAAAACTCAGCTTGAAAAGCATTTTTTTTCTCACCGTTTATTCTGTCGACTGATTGGTTCCTCCCTTCACTTTTAATTTCATTTTTTAGATTTAGGTCCCATGAATTTTAGATCTCAAAATATCTTTCCTAAATTAGTCTGAATGGAATGAGTTCGACTGAAGGCCATGAACACGCGATACTAAGAAGAGAAAACAATCCTGTTACTGATCAAGACTGAGTAAAAAATAGGATCCCTCCCTCAATTCTACGTCCTCTGCCGAACTTATATGAGCTTTTAGTGCCGACCCAAGAAAGAAGGAGCCAGAAAACTTGGGAAGAAATCAATAGGGGGCGTTTCTTTACGGCTTTAATAAAGGCTTTACACTCCTTCAGCCTTCTCTAAGAACTCATGTACGCGTATAGAAGTTTCACAACGAACCAAGTGGACAAAACCGAACGATTTATGCTGAAGAAGCTAAAGAAGCTAAAGAAGTTACAGTCAGCGACAAGATCGAGTACACTGGAGGGTCCAGGGAATGGGCAAAAGGGGCGGGGCAGGGGTTTTCACACAATCAAACAATCAACCACCTGATCG
>LRSR01008010.1:0-17059 GCA_001579985.1 Hypsibius dujardini
GTGGTCCTCGAGCATCTCTATAAATTCTCCCTTAAAGAGTTGTTCTCAATTAATTACGAACTAAACATTTTTCTGTTGTAATATTTTTGCCTTGTCTAAAGCCACCAAGTCCTTCCCGCTCATAAATTCCTTTCGAAACATTTTTCAATCCAGGATTCGAACTGTGATACTGTCTTCTGGTCGTGCTGTGTTACTTTTTAAGCCATTAACCGTGGCTGATCTATTCGGACACTGCAATTTCCTCGACCATTATTTCTCCAATTCCGATCAAGCCATGGGTATCTACTTTTCGCGTGTTTGGAATACTCTCTTCACCTCGGATCCGGTCAGTGTGGTTATGGTAGGGCTGGACGCGGCAGGAAAGACCACCATTTTATACAAACTCAAACTCGGAGAGATCGTCACGACCATTCCAACAATAGGTAAGAAGTATGACGAGTTGGCATTAATATACCATCACGCCCTATACCTTTTTATCCTCCTAATACTGCAGCGAACCGCGTGGGTCCTCTAGCAGAATATTAAGCTGCCAATGTACGAGCTTTATACCGTAACTCAAAATGAATTTCTTTGTGTTTTTGTGATAGGATTTAACGTGGAGACGGTGCAATATAAGAACCTCACCTTCACCGTCTGGGATGTTGGCGGCCAGGGCGTCCTCCGGAAGCTATGGCAGCACTACTACGCGTCCGCCAAGGCCGTCATCTTTGTGGTGGACACAAGCGACCAGAGTCGAATGGAAGAGGCTCGCGCAGAACTGCACAATGTGGTACGAAATCGATGAGCATCTTCCCACTTTCCAACGATAATTTTCTATGTTTAATAATTACATGCAAAGTTAGAATAAAACGCTTTTTGTATTAGACAATACTTTTGAATAGATACGTAGGTCTCCATTCATATTAATATGTGTGTGTTTTATTAGATAACTGCTGACGAACTCCGGGATGCTCCCATTCTGATCTTTGCCAACAAGCAGGACCTACCCCTGGCCATGCCCACAGCTGACGTGGCCAAAGCACTCGGACTCGACGCAATCCGAGCCAAAAAGGTACTGTATTATAGACCAATTCGGATTTTAAACCTCTGAAATACCTGTAACTTGGTCTAGCGAGCTCAATGTTATACAATGTAAATCAGTAATGAAGTGTTCCTTAGTAACAATAATACGTGGATTCTGATTCGGTTTTGTAGTGGTACATCCAAGCCTGCACTGCCACATCGGGGGATGGGCTGTTTGAGGGTCTCGACTGGCTAGCTAAAGAAATCACAACTCAACGATAGCCATTCAAATGGAAATTCGGTGCCAGCAGTGTCATTTTTTTTACTTGATTGCACTTTTCCTGTTTAGACCTAGACATGTCTCACAACTTAATTAAATATAAATACTATGTTTTAATAAGATATAAGGGGGAAACATAGAAAAAAGCACCCATTTAGGTTTTAGTCTCTGTTTTCTCTTTTATCTAACCACTTTCATGTCTGTAAAAATCAACCGCTCAGCCTGGGAGGAGCGATAAAGTGGCATCAGGTTCATCGCGGTCTCCGAAAAACAAAACACAAACATTATCTGAAACAGAGCAATTCATTTTCTATATAATGTCGACTTTTAGAAATACCCCAAAATAGGATCAGATTTAGAATTCAGCTCCGTACCGCTCTTTCGCCAGATGATGCGCCTGTTTGATGGCCAAATGCTTCGCCTTGGCGGCGTCGATGGCGTCCAGGCCCTTGGTCTCAATTAGTTTCATCACTTCCGCCGCCGCGAACGCCGCTAAAAGCTCCTTCATCACCGCGTACGATGGGGTCTCACCCGTGCTGGTCAAATGATGTTCGTAGGCTTGCATGGCAGCGAACCCTGCCGCTCCGGCGATCAATTCGTGGGTCCACGAGGCCTTGTGATGATTACTGCCATTGTAGACTTGCTGGTGGGCGGCCTTGGCGTCGTCATGCCCGAAGAGGTTCCCCAAAAAGTTCATTTAGCTCCCCAAACAAAAATCTGACGAAGAATGAGTTCGAAAGAGAGTACTAATCAAAAGAAATAAGCTGTAAACAAATGTGGAAAATCAATGAAAAAAATTCGAGCTGTTCAGAGTTCTTTTAGGGCGAGTTTATATTATAAGAAAGACACTGTATAATTCACCTTGCCCTTGAACTCTGGACGTCATAATGAGCGAACGCCCAGAACGAATCAGTTGTCTGATTTGTACTGTACATCGCATTGTTCACCCTTCTGACTAACTTTGCAGCTGGTTAAGGCGGTAGCACAAATGCCAACCCTTGATCATGTTTCACTACTCATCATGTCAAATGTGCCTACAGCTATCGACCGTCGGTGCGTACACAAACTACTCACACATGGGCTTATTTGTCTATGACAGTTCAATGAGCTATGACAGACATGTCTTTCAATGAGCTATGATTTTACACTTTATTCATAAAAAACTCATATAACCAAAATCGCGATGAGTCGACAGATCCCCGTTCCTTACAACAATACTTAAATGCTATTCGGCGCAGGTTTCTATTGCCGAATTTATAACATGGGTTTCATACATTTGACGTATTCCTTGAAAAAATTTACTAGCAATGATAACTTTTTGCTGTAATTTTAATAAGTGTTTTAGCCTTCCGGGCCGGTTCCTCCTCCATATTTCTGCTTGGCAAACATCCTGGCTTGTTCTGCAGCTAGTATTTTAGCCTTGGCTGGGCTACCGTGATGCAGGGTTTGAATTTGGAAGATTTTATCGACTTCCGCCGTGGCGAACTGGGTCAGTAACTCGTTCATTTCCGCACAGGTACGCGGGGGAAGTTCGTCTGAGTTGATGAGGTGATTCTCGTAGTACTTCAGCGCTTCGAAGCCGGCAGCAGCCGCAATGAATTCGTTAGTCCATTTAAACTTGGAGAGGAGAGGAGGTTTGACGGATAATTCGTAGACCGTTTCGTTGGCATCTCTGGCGTCGTCGTAACTGAATAATCTCGTGAGAGGGACAGGGTGGGTTTCAGAGTCTGTTGGTGTTTCCATTTTACATACGGTATGGCATTAAGTCCGGAAATCTTCAGAATAAATTCCTGCCTGGCAGTCTTATAAAATAAATTAATACATAAACAGCATGGAACATCCAGTAATGGAAGAAAACGACAAAATCTACAGAACTGTTGAATAAAAGCCAGCAATTGCAGTTCACAAGTTTAAGTTGCAGGGAAAGTAAACGCACCACATGTGAATGTAACTCATCCAAACCAAACCTCACTTCTATTCAAGTACCTAAGTACGTACTGAATACGGTATACTGATTTACCTGATAACAATGGTGTTTTCTGTCTCGCCTGCTTTGACATGTTAAGACAAGATGTGTGTGTGTCGGTCTGTCTGTGTGTTTGTGTGTCTGTCTGTCTATGTATCTGTCTGCCTGTGTATCTGTCTGTCTGTGTGTCGGCCTGTTGTCGTGTCTTTTTGCCTTGCCTGTTTGCCTACATATATGTCAGTCTACCGACGTCTTGTGAGATGGCTGCCTGGAGTGTACGTTTCGCATGGTTGCGTCAAGAACATTACTTAACTAACAATATCATTTACAGTATGCACAGTCTTACGGCAGGATAATACAGAATAGATGTCATAGTGAACGCTCTGGAAGTGTAGTGTTTTTAAAGAACTTCTTGATCGTTTCTACCAAGTGAAAAGGTAGAAGTTCATCGCTTAACCCGGATATATTTCTCCGGTTGCTAATGAAAGATCTTGATCAGTGTGTCATCTCATACATATGTGGCAATAACCTTACGCTAATCGAGTCAAATGGCCTAATTCGGTTGGCATAAGGTTATTGTCACATGTGTATGTATCGCTTTCTATCGCCACACGCCATTTCCATGTAGACAGAACAAACTGGACACTCTTGGCGCACTGTCCTCAATCATCCTTCGGCACGGTGGCGCCGGGGGGGGGGGAGGGGGATGTTAGGCTTTTTTGTTTGTTGAAGCCTCCCCTTTCCCGCCCCGCTGTGCCTAGGGGATGGTAAAGACATTTTTGCCACCCATGGAGCAGGTTTGCATCCCCTTCTAGCCGACCACACTTCGCCACTGCATGAAGCAAGCAGTGGTATTACTAGTCTATGTATACAAATATCTAGTATAGAAATGGGGTATATACCGTGTACAGAAAGAATAGATTACGGCCTATAAGCGTTATAGCATGGTGTAGGCCAAGCGCCATACAGTACTTTTTTCTTACAATGATGGCCCAATTCATATCAAGGAAGCATTTTTCCTCCCGTGATTCGTATCTGTAAACTGCATGGCCAATGGACTGCAATGCTTCAATCTATTTTAACTGACTTAAGTAAGAAGTCTTCCACTTTCCTATTTGAACATTGAACAAAACTGGTTTTTGAGGGGAGGGGTTTCCCCAGAGTTTCCTCCTGTCCTGCAGTAAACGATAATTGATCGATATTTGGGCCAAACGCAAGGAACTTCCATGATAGGTAATGTTTTGTGACGAATAAGAACATTATGTCCGGGTCCTCAGAAATTCATTAGTTATGCAAGTCTACCTTGGCGGGGTCGGCGGGATGCATGTCTGACCGGATTGCGACAGCGGCCATATACTCCGAACATCCGGCTCTGATGGGTTTGAACCATAATGCTTGAAAACAAAATTTGAGAAGACTGATTTACAAATCAAGAACAATAACTTAAGATTCTGAGGAACCTTCTGTATTTATTATGCAGTTATGATCTGCAGACCCCAGGTTGACCGAACTCTTGCAGTCCTCTGAAAAATATCGAGTGGGTAGAATACGTTGGCAGGCAATGAAACTGACCCCCATATATATAAGAAGAGGGTGTGCGGAAATTCATCGTTGACCGCTTTTCAGATTGCATTTTTTTATATGAAAACGTATCCTTTTTTCATACAACAAAATTAAGTTCACATTAATTTCCTCTTTTGTTTGTCGCTTGTTTATATAATCATATTATGTTACCTCTTCGGGTGTTTGTTTGACTGCAGACTGTTTAGCTAGGATCAAGTGCTCCGAAGCATGTTACAAATGTCTCAGGCAACTATCCCAATTTCCTCTGCTATAAGAACATTTTTTCCTGCTTTGTTTTGATTCCTCATTAGGGCACGGATAAAGGAAATGTATGTTCTGCTTTTTTTCTCACAAATGTGAATATAGGTTTGCTGATCATGTAAATGGCTGAGCCAATCCAATGTGAAAGTTTGGGAAAAATAAAAGCCACGGCCGATTCATTTCATTTCAATATCTGCATAACTATTTCCGACGAAAGCAGACAGAACAACCAAGAACAGGGGAGTAAGTCTTTATTTTTTATTGATATCATTGATACCGAAGATGAACCCCGGCCGAGAGACGGTCACAAATCCATTTAGAAAATAAAATATATACAGTTTCACAAAAAGGCGAGAAGAGCCACAATGTGAAAGAAGGAAACTGTAAAAAATAAAAGGTGTACAACGCTATTTATAGTCGCGCCGGACCGCACGCGGACAATTTGAAGCTTTTGGCGAAAAATGAACGATCGCAACAACTAAAGGGCGTGGTCCGGCGAAAAAAATACAGAGAAGTCTTCCTTAGTTAGAAGCTGATTTAGGGAGCTAAATCTTTCCCATTCTACGTGAATTACTGTAGAATCGGGATAACTTGCGCCATAAGCTCATGCTAGCAGTACAAACCAACCCGTCTGATAGATTGCAAATTCATTTGGAAACGCCGGTACAAATTTACGAGGGGGTTCAAAAACCGGCGCAAGTTATCCCGATTCTACAGGTATATTTAGAATCGCGAATAATAGAGTTTTGCTGATGTATCTTGCTACAGATGGAGCTACCATCTGAACATATTCCAGGAATGACAAGAGACACTGTCACACAAACGGATGAGCGACGATTACATATACTCACCCAAAGTCAGACAGAATACGCCGAAAAAAGACCCAGGAACCGGTTCCTCAATAGTTTTGTCCTTGCTTGTCGTAGTAAAGCAGAATAGGTTTTGATTTTTGAGCCAACCAAATGAACACTCATTAGTGAGACACTTCACTGCCGTGTACCGACCGGAAAGCGTAACCGGGATGTGTACCGGAATGCAAATTGAGTATTTCAATTTCAGACCGCTAAGAATTTCATCTGAACCAATGGAAAAAATTCCGACTGCCAAAAATCGATGATGCATTGCTACGTTAAATGTCCATGTTATTGCGCTGGCGTTGAAATACGATAGGTCTTGTTCCTGCATTTTTCCGGCGATACTGGAAATTAGCGCCTGTGTTTCAGGTTCCACTGTCCAAGGTTTTGAATGCGAGCTATCGAAATTTGCACAGTTCTTCTCTGCTTTTGCACTGCCACAGTGAAAACACCGCTAATTATTTAGACACCAGTTACTGAATTATCAGTAGACCATTAACAGACTGATGGAACTACCTCGAAAGTATTAGTAACGAATATATAATTTATATTAATGGCTATATACTGTATGTTTATAAGGAAAGCGTGGCAATTGGTCAAGCTCAGGTCGAACTGACTTCCGATCATTGTCCTCGATCGATCAATCAGCCAACAGAAGGTGACAAAATGCAAAACATTGACAAATGATTGTTTTATTAATAAACATTTTCGAATAAAGTAATAATCCAATTATAAAACCAATTGAAATCTAGTCTTTTCTCGTAATGCTAATAGTGTTGTAGTTCTTTAAATGTTGACCAAGATTATGAAAAGAAGCGTGGGTATATCTTATCCCAGTAATAAAAAAATGTTATTTTGGTTAAGTTTCTTATAAGAAAATAATTTGGAGAAGTTTTTGCTTTTGTATCTGACTGGCTAATTGCACGTTCCTCCTTTCACATTATGCCAATGATATGAATTATAAATATTTGTTTATAACAGTATACATTAAAAAATCAAAGATGTTTTTGCGGACTATTATATTTTTAAGAAGGGACCTTACATCAGTACATCAGGAGTAAGTAGCTCATTCGATTCAGTGTCTTCATATCTTCGCAGTTTGTCCGGCTTGCTTTGCAGTTCTATTACTTTACAGGTCAGCGAAAGCAACAGTGACTGAAAATCAGTTTCTGCGGGCTCAGATGCACGGTAGCAGTCATCTATTGCACTGAAATAATATTGCGATTTGCACACCAATTACTTTACATTGCGCCATTGAATGTCGCCATTGAATTTCAGGTTTTGCAACGTGCCTAAAAATAAGAGCAGTTTTGTATTTTCAAAGCACGAAAAAACCATAAAGATAAATTCAGCCGTCACAGCCGAAGTCGCTTCATTTGATAGTATCGGTAGCGGGACTTGTGCAACTCTGTGCAGTTCGCTACACCTCTAGTACATTATGAGGTTGAGGTAGAGAACGAAATTCCTGGCAAAGTCTTTGTCACCGCATGCGGATGAACATTCAAGATAGTGGTACCCGTTGTTGAGGGAGGAAGATTTCCCCTAAATTTCGCATAATGTCGTGGCATATAGTAGTCATTGGTAATGTGCTTTTCGTCTTCAGTCACCTAGAACTACACCGGAAGCTTGCGGCTAATGACTATTAATGACATTCGAATTTGAGTCGAAATTAGCGCAAAATGCTCCGAAATACCTTGCGGTAATCATATGCAGGACAATACTTTTAGGTGCCTCGATGTCTAGACTTATGCAATATGTTTTGCCGGCACCGAATTTTTCTGGCCTTGGATCCCTCTCGGCAGGATTGTAACATCCAGTTCCGAAGAATGGCTGTTTGGTATGCCAGCCACTAGCCCACCACCTATAAAAGAGTGCATGGTATTAAGAATAATTTTGAAGACTTTCTTCGTTCGCTTTTGCACTAGGCTTTTCTGAGTCGCCAGTTTCCGACCTGCACTAGGTAACACTTGTAAGTTTGCGTTAATTTTGACTTATTTTTTTATGCTTTTCGTACTGTAACTATATGGCCATACAGTATATATGTCTGACCTTGTTTTGTATTATCATTTGGTAGACACTATTTCAGGAAGAATGTCGCGGATTTCTCTGGCAATTATTCCAGCGGTACTCTGCTGTAAGAACATTACTCTCTTGCTTCATTTTGGAACCTTGCGACCTATCGGAGCATGCAAAGAAGAAATATGTGTTCTAATTTTTTTCGATATGTGTATTAATGTAGGTTTGTTGATCATGCAAATGGCTGAACCGATCCAGGCGGCCTGCGACGGCACCGCATGTGGATGCTTCAAATTCTCCTGCTGGGCTTACGCCAGCGCGAACTACCCCAAGCAGGGGCCACATCCTCCGTGGTGCTACACCCAAAAGCTCGGAGTGCCCAAGGGGCAGAAGAACTATGCAAGCTGCGTCGGAGACGGAGACTGCTCGTGGTCCATGCAGTGCGGCGATGACAAGACCCACATTGCCTTCAATTGAAAATAAAACTTAATTACACATTAAATAAGGGAAACCCTGCATTTGTTCGCCTGTAAGTTTAGGAAAGATAAATAGGACTCTGCCGGTTCTTTTTATTTCAATATTTTGCATTCTACGTGAATTAATTGCGCAATCGAAAGCAATAAAGAGTTTTGCTGCCGTGTGCCGGGAAGCGTAACCGGAATGTGTACCGGGATGCAAATTGAGTTTTGCGTGAAATTAAAATTTGATAGGTCTTATTTCTGCATTTTTCTGCACAGTTCTTCTGCGTTTGCGCTGCCACAGTCAGGACATTGTTAGTTATATAGACACAAGTTATCGAATTATCTGGAAACCATAAACAGGCTGACGGAACTACCTCAAGAATATTAATAACAAAAATTTAATCAATATAAGTGGTTATGTACTTATTGTATGTTTATGAGGAAATTGCAGACCTTGGTCAACTCCTGGTCGAACTGACTTCCGGTTATTGTCCCCGACCAATCAGTTGCACAAGAGAAGGTGACGAAAAGCGAATAAAAAGTGGTTTTACTAATAAAAATTTTCGAATCAAGTAATAATCCAATTCTAGAACCAACTGAAATATATGTATTCTACATGTAGCCATCTAACTGAAATCTCAAAAAAACTTCCTCTTCAAAACTATTCCGACAAAATTCTTTGGGGTTGTTGATTAATTTCATTTCAAAGTGGCCCAACGGTATACGGGAATCATAGTCTAGCAATCCCAATTAACTTGAATTACATATACTCTGTATTACATGTACTTGGACTGGCGTCATGAAGAGCTTAGCAATCAAGGTATTGTAATGCACAGGTGCAGATGGTTTCGCACAAGGGGGTGAAGAACACCTAAATAAAGACTGGCCTAGGTGTGAGTACAAAGTACTCTGATAATGAGATCGGAAGTGCTTGTATTAGTAGAGAGGGGCAATTTTGGTCCAAAAGTGAAAGAGTTCTGCATTTTCATCTTTTCTCACATGGGACGACTTTGAGGCGGAGGGGGCTCAGAAGGTCTCCGCTTTATATTTCGTCAATAGAGCTATAATTACGATCATTTTCAAAACTAATTTTATCGGTCAGGATATGAAATTTTTTTTCGGCAGAATTTCAAAGTTCAAAAAACCCTGGAAGATTCCATTTCCTGATTTTGACCTTAAAAACTACATTTTTGCAAATAATCGAATTTAACGACTTTTGACTCTATAGCTCTGAAAAATGAATTTCAAATTGTTTGGAATTAGCAGGATTTTTTAGATGTTAGGGGGCTGATGGCCGATGAAATTAATTTTAGAAATCGCCGAAACTATAACTTTATTAACGAAATATAAAGCGAAGACATTGTGGGTTCCCTCTCATCATCTAAGTCAGGTCGACATTTTCCAAACATTGTGTTTTCTGTCAATTTAAACAATAAATCAAATGATGAACAATCCCATGTTCCAGTACGAGTACGAGTTTAAGACGTAATCTTAATTGCCTCTCATATGAAATTTTTCACGCGTAAAATAAACATCGGAACAAAATGGAACTCGTGTACGGGCAATTTTTATGACTGCAACTTTCTTGGGTTGTCAAACAGAACGCGGAAACATACTAATCACCGAAATTAATGCGGGGTCCCATCACTCCTGCTCATAAACAAGTTCAATCTTGCCGATCTGATTGCCAAGCGAGACTACGCTCAAATCCTTGCAAAGCTGAGCTGCGTTCGGTCTCTCAGCAGGGATCCTTGCCAAACACTTCCGTACAATTTCCTTCAAAGCAGTCCCCATCCGTTGGGCACCCTCAGTGTGTGTCAGGTCCGGGCTGGCGCCTTGTGACACATACCTCGCGAACTGTATCTCCGGACTCTCCTTCACATGCCTCGTGACCTGCTGAAGGGAACTTTCCGTTGAGACTACGGTGCCGTCAGTCGTTCGATACTCTACCCGACCCTTGTCGAATACTTCCACGGCAACACAGCCGAAACTCCAAATATCGCTGGCTCTGCCGATGTTAGTAGCAGCCAAGGGAGAGTTATCTCCAAATGACGCCAAGTGTTGCAGCATCTCCGGGGACATGTGTCGCAGTGTGCCAGCCTTGGCACGAAAGCCCCCGGTGATAGTACGTTCTTGCTTCAGCAAATAATGGTTCTCTAAATCGCCAATCCGGCAGCTCTTTTTATCCTCGGTCAGGAAGATATTTTCTCCCTTTATATCGCCGTGGAAAATGCTATTTTTATTTTCGATACTGCCGAGGCCGTGAAGGTATGCGAGGCCGTTTGCCACTTGCCCCAATAATGGGATCAAGTCCCCTTCCTGGGGATTGCCCCTCTCCGCAAAATCATGCAGAGTTCCACCTGTGTAAGAAAAGCACATCCACATTTAGATAGCTTTTAACCTGCTACGGTAGTACGTTACGTTAGTACGACAACATTTATCCTTCTATAAAACAAATATGATGCCGGTCATGGACCTTTAATCGTTTTGTATTTGCAGAGTCAACCGTCGGGAATTCGGTAGTCACTGTAATAGGGGGTAAAATGGTATTTTCAATTCTGATCGATCTAAATTTTTTACCGCACGGTTTGATCATAATGGTTTTTTTATCACCAAAATATTACGCCGTTTATGTATTTATTGTGTATTTTAGAATATATACGGTTCCCGTTTAAGAACAAATTTAGATTAACAAGTTTAAGAATAAGAAGTTTTATAACTCATGTGTAAGAGCAAATTTTGATTGCCGAGTTTTACAAAGCTCTTTCATTCAGATTTGTTAAAAAACTTTCTGTTCTTGCATCAAGCTGTCCTAGAAAACATTATGGCATCTATTATTTAATTTATAATCTGTTTCGAGGCGTACCAACACTTCATTGGCACTGTGCATTCATTCCTGGAAGTACTTTCTCGCATTCTGGGTTTTGGATTCCGGCTTCGATCTCGTAAACAACTTGTTGCAGTTAGCTGATTTAAAATCAAATTGCTGTATTTTGTATTCGAAAAGTTTTCTGTACATCCAGTAATTCAGTCGGGTCCCGTTTTGGTTCGGCTCTAAAGCCATCTTATCAGCGTTGCTACTGTATTTGAGCTCGAAGCTCATTCCACAGTATTAACTATGTAGATTACAAAGATGACCCGCTTTTGGCCAGAAAATATGGTGGCTAGGATTTGGCCAGACTCTTTGCACAAATTTGTCTTCTGCGTTGAATCCAGTAAAACGAGAATTGGTGGGTTTTATTTTCAAGGAAATTTCGAAGAAATTATAATTTTTTAACTAGCCCTAAATATGGGAGCACATAAAGACAAAGTTCAAATTAAACATGAGGACTAATTTCACGGTTGGATAAGATGAATGGGACAAAAATAGTCGGTAGTAGCGGGACATGTAGCAAAGATGGTAGTTGTAGTTTGTAGTTAGTAGTTGTCTTTAGTACTTACAAGGAAATGAGACCACTCTGTACAGCGAATTTCTTTATATCTGTTTGCTGTTACCGATGCACTATTGCCTGGTCTCTTCGATTTCATTGAGAAAATTAGCAGAAAACCAGAACTACTATTTTAAATAAATAAAAACTGACTAGTGGTGGTATATAGGAGACGCTGTATATGTTACCGTCTCTGTGAATTAATCAATCAATAAAATATGTCTGCGTTTATTCAATCGATCAGTTCGTTCAAAATCAAATAATCAATTAGTACATGTTTCAGTAACATAGACAGCGCCCTCTATATACCACCACTAGTCAGTTTTTATTTAATTTAAAGTAGTAGTTCTGGTTTTCTGCCGATTTTCTCGACGGAATCGAAGAGACCAGGCAACAGTGCGTCGGTAAGAGCAAACAGATATAAAGAAATTCGCCATCCAGAGTGGTCTCATTTCCTTGTTAGTAGTTTCGTATTTGTATTTTTCAGTTGTACTTTTTATTCAGTATTTACGTAGTTGTACTTTCTAACTGCAGCTTTTAGTTTGATTTTGTGCGTTTCTAAATGCGAAGGAGAGTATTTTTTATTAGTATGGTCAATTCCTGGAACACTGAAAATACAAATGGACCTTGCTGAATCTTGATCCACAGTGGTGTTATGCACTATAGTACCGTTACGACACACCGTTGTGCTATTAATTTTCTGTTTCAGGCCTTTAGCTTGTTCGCGAGGGTTTCTTCTCATCAAGTTCCTAACTGGCTGTTTTTTAGCTTTCCGGGCCCGCATTCCCTGATGTCAAACTATCTGTTTACAGATAATATCAATCATTGCCTTTAACGCCCTGACCCAACCATACTGTATGCCAATCATTGAGATTATATTAAGAAACTGTATAATCATTTTCACCGTGTGATATTAATTCATAACTATTTTTATGAACCGCGAAAACTAAAATCGCAACGAAATAAATACAAAACTGTAAAATTCAATTAGAAGGTACAACTACGTAACTACTAAATAAAAATACTACAACTGGAAAATACAACTACTAAATACCAAAGACAACTACCATATTTTATACATATTCGTAGTAGTGAGGCTGATTTCAACAACGACCAACCTGCATAATATTCCATTAAAATACCCGGCTGGGGTTTTACCGATGGGGTGAGGGCGTTCAAAGCAATGGGCAGCATACCACACACGATATACTTGACAATATTGGGATGTTGCAGGGACAGTAGTACTACCTTGACCGATTCCTCCAAGCTCGTGCTTCGCAACATTTTGAGGGCCAGCGGTTTCTGTCCATAGGAGTAAGTGACCCCGTAGGGATCGTTATTGTTGATGATTTTAACGGAGTAAACATCCGCAAATCCGCCTTTTCCAATGTCACTGATCCATCGGAGATAGGCAACATTGCTGTGCCGCATGCTCGGCTTCTCCGGCAGTGCGGCGGTGATGGGCTCTGGGTAGAGAAGGTAGGCTACAACCGGAGGCGATTCCGATACTTCACCCGCCTCAATCATCCCCTGTAGTTCTGGACTAAAGAATTTGAGGAGCTCTTCAGCAGTTAATTGTGATCTGGGATTTCGTTCGAAGCACCGTTGGCAGAGCTGTCGTATGACTGTCGGTATCCCTTCGGGAATATACGGCCTCCCCCCAGCGATCATATTGGCTTGGAACTCCTCCTCTGACAGATGTGGGCTCAGAAGAATTCCGTTCTTGTCGACGTGTTGCAAGTTTAGTTGAGTGACCATATCCAGCACGATGCAGCCTAAACTCCACAAATCCGCATGAGTAAAAGTCTGAAAACGCAACGTACATAAATGACGGCTGCTGTCCGTGAGTAATTTGTGAAACCAGTAATGTTTGAACCCGCTGCAGTATGCCTGGCTCATTTTATATTAACTGATGTTTTAACTAATTGCTCTGCTGAACTCGTTATAAATTTTCTAACGTAACTTTTCATCTTAATAGGGCACATTCTAAAACATGCACTTCCATATTTCCAACATCATTGAAAATGGAATTTATATAAAAAATCTAAAGTAAATTTTGTCAATTTCAATTAAAACATGCTTTTACATATGGGTTTAAAACATTTGCAATCACCATTCCCATCCCTTACACAAGCTGTCATCTTCCAGAGATAAAACCAGGAAGGACGCGCCTGAAGTTTTGTATGTAATAAAAAATTTCATCCGAATAACATTCGAGACTTCTTGAGTTTTAAAATATTAGAAATTTATTACTTATTTTTTATACTTATTTTTAATTTTCAGCTTTTCATACCTGAATGGATTTAAGTACGGTGCCAGTCAGTCGAGATTTCTTTTTCTCAAAAAATTTACTGTGATCATACATAAAAAAATGTTCAATTTAAGAGATGTATGCTGCATTATGTACTCACAGCCTCAATCTCATTTTGTTTGTTCTTTTCATTTTTCTTTGATTTATCGAGTACAGTAAGTGACCAATGCAGTGCAGCAGTGCAGTGGGGTAGTGGAGTGCATGTTTTAGAACGTGCCTCTTACTAGTTAATAGTGTTGTTACAGCTCGCTGATATTGTTTGTCTGACACCAGCATTTTGAAAAGTCGTGTTAATGAAATGGTTTTAATTAAAAATTGTTAACCAAGCAATACACGGTGTTTGAAAGCATAAATTTTGAGTTAAAGTTTAAAAACTAAAAACTTATGCCTTTAATGTAATACTTCATTTCCTGCACAAACAAAGGTGCTGACTCTACTCAACGTACCGCGAGGTGTGGTCCAAAAAGTTTCTCACCATCGCCTCTTTGAATCAACGCCAGTAACTCTGGGTAGACGTAATAAACATTCGCATTCCCTAGCAGTTGTAGACAATGATATATGTCAGGATACATAGCCGAAATCGGTAAGGCAAGAATCTTTAAAGAAGTAAAACTGGGGGCCAATTTTACGATTCCCGTTCGAATACTTCCGATTACAAAAGGAGGATCTTGACGGTGAAGATAGCATAAAGCGTCAAGTATGTGCATTGCGTACTGCAAAACTTCAGCCGTTGAGAGGTTCTTTCGCAATACAAAGCGCCACAAATCGATCCAGCAGTTAACGCTAGCCGGAGCCGCCAATCCTTCTAAAACAACAAACAATAAATTAATATTCGAACTAACTCGATTCATATATTTAAGGTAAAAGTGGCAACGATAATAATAATTCAAGGTCAATAATAAAAAAATTGTAACATAAAGAACAGTACAATTTAAGCTCAATAGAACAAGCCAAGCTTAGTGAAATATATATATATATAAGTATATACTGTATTTGACGTAAAGTTGCATCAAACTAATCATACAACACTCAGACGTGGCACCTTGAACCTTGCACTCGTAATCCTCAAGGAGGAATGCAATCTCGAAGGACCTGCAGCCGCCCCATGGTGCTCTTCTAGCTGCATGTTCCTCCGAAAATGGCTGAACCGCCACCCCGATGAAATGAACAAAAGCATTGTAACGAATCGTAATAAATTTTTTCATCATCTGTCTGACTAGCTCCAGCGTCACAGTTTCACTGGTACTGGTAAACTCCATTGTACAAAATAATGTACGTTTTTCGGCAGTTTTAGCTGGGTTCGGGATAAACACTGTTCGGACAGATGGAGTACTGAACAGGGCGTATCGATCGAATAAGCTTCCTATAATATTGGAATCCGTAGGCTCCAACTGATTCAAATGAAGGGGGTTAGACAGTTTCCCATGTCCATCTTCCAGTACCAGCTCGATGGCATCCCGAAATAACCCGGCTGGCTTGGGATGTAAAATGCAACTGTCTGAGTCGTTGAGGTCTGCCATTGTGTTACAAACATAGGGTCTCCTTGCAGCTTAAAACATTTCCCAATTTAATGGACTAAAAGTCTTCGTCAGTAGTTAATATCACCAACTACTGCATTTCAGAGCTTATTGGGCCAGCTATCAACTGAGAATCACGCAGATACATGCGACTACTTTATACAATGTTTCTGCAATCTTTCATATATGGCGCTGGACTATCCGAATAAAGAAGGCCCACTTCAACAGCTCAAGTTTCATTTACACAAGAAATTCTTATCTTTTATCTCACAATTATCGTATTCTTGCTGGTTAAACGATTTTAAACTGCATCAAGGTGAACCGCCGGCGCAACCAGAAGGTTCTTCTACGAGGCTCAGTCGCGTTTGCCCTGCCCGCAAGTGGCCTTACCAGACACTGTTCCATGGGGCCTGCATGAAAAATACGAAAAAGATACGAAAAAACGAAAATGAGAACACTACGAAAACCCGATTTAACGAAAGGTGAAACATGGGAAGATTAAAATCCTCAAAATCAGAAAAAATAAGAAAACTGAATTTATTAAAAACGAAAAAAGAAACAAAAAGTAATTATTTATTTTACAGCGTCCGTCGGCATGTGTATGAGTTACCGTATGCTCGCAATCTCAAGGGACAGCTAATCCCCGCCTCCCTCGGTATGGCCGTGCACTCGATTGAACGTTCAATCTGATTCACTGTTCTCTGATTGGCTGATTTCGTACAGCTTATTCGTTGATTCGTATCAGATTTCCTCCTCGTTGATTGTTTGATTGTACAGTCGTGGTTTTCCGTATTTGTCTCTACAGTGTTAATTTGGTGAACGGCACTGAATAGGCACGGCCCGGGTTAGTTAAGATTTACGGGTAGGGCAGAAAGTGTCCCCTGAGATCGCGAGCATACGGTACCTACGCCCTCTACCGTATGGATAAGGTAATTAAAGGACACAATTTTCACACAACTCTGTCCATTGCTTCCTATTTGCTGTTCCCTTTCGCGCACTCTCAGAAGCTCAACTTCCACGCCCACTCTGTCAAAACAAGCGAAAGTCATATCATAAGAGGGCAAGCAAAGAAAGACCGAGGAGAAAAGGAGAATTTTTTAGAAAGACACGCTATTGCGACCGGTACTAGTACGTTTTGGCTCTCATCTTTAGAGATGACAGAGTTACTCTATGGCAAAAGCCACATTTTAGTTCGCGAAAATTAGTTCGGTAATTGGTATTTTAGATTTCTTTGGTACGTATTCTTTGGTTCAGTTTAAGCCTACTTAGCGAGCAAGTCTGATCAACAAATAAATATGAGGGGCACTCCCTAAGTCTTGTCACTTGATTTTTTTAAAAATTAACGGCCAAACAATTTAATGATTTTACTTCACCGACCTTCAAAGTAGTCACCCTTAAAC
>LRSR01008013.1:0-28151 GCA_001579985.1 Hypsibius dujardini
ACTTAGAGTTTATTATTGAGGAAGAGGGAATTGTAGCTCCGTGTGCGAGATCTGAAATTGTTTTTTTACTTCATCTCGCTGTTTGTCCTTTTGGCTTTTGCGTGAATGCGGACTGATCCCTTTTTGGTGTTGAATCCTTTCTCTCGGTTCGTCGGCGGTACTTCACGTCCTCATTATCCATGTTCGTCTTATGACTTTTATTATATCCCGAAACCGACAAAAACCGTCCAAAGTGCAGAGGACTTTTGATTTGACTTTTAGATATTTTTGCCGGTGTGATTCACTTTAAAAAAATAAAAGATACTGTCACCGTGCCGTACTAGTATCGGGTGGTACCGGGTGGTACCGGGTGGTACCGGGTGGTACCGCGTGGTATCGGGTGGTACCGGATGGTATCGGGTGGTACCGGGTGGTGATAGACGCAACCAAGCGTGACCGAACCGTCCATAACATTCGACAACTGGTTAAAAATATACGGAAACATCCTTCAACATTGAACAACCTCAACTATGAAAAACATATTGCCGGTGTGAATTATTCTATTGTAATGGTTCTGTTCCAATCGTAAAATATAACTGGATCATGAGGTTGTACTGAGTTCAACCGAGGAATTCGTTGGCATCCATCATGCGCTTCCGGAACCGCAACTCGTGAGACTCATTCCACGGCCAGCTACGCTTTCCCAAGTACTGAAATTTATCACAATACCCTTTATACCCCTTTCACATCCACTGAAGGGAATGCACCGGAAAGATAGTGACATACTTCGGTTCCACCGTCGATGAAGTCATCATAGTTCCGTTTGACGTTGGCGATGGCGTTACCCTTGAGGAGACGTGTCAGGGAGACATACTCGGCCGGGGTGAGATGCTGCACTGCCTGGTTGACCTTGACTGAGCCTTTAAAAGAGACGGAAACACGACTTTCTTTCATCCGAGGCCACGGCGAAAAAAGGTCACCAGCAAAAAGCGTTTGCCTTACTTGATTCCGTGTCGTCACTCGGCTGGGCGGCAATAACGGCAGCCTGCACCAGGTAGGTACACATCACCAGCAAGATCGCACAGCGCAGGGTGCTAACGGCAACCGGAAACGCCATTTAACCAGGCGGGGGAGTGGGCTGAATATTGGTCGCCCGTGAATTGGATCGGAGGGAGAAAAAACTGCTAAATTACGCCTCAAGTTGATTCGAACAACCGCCGTTTAAATAGCAGCGCTGTGGGAGATCGAACGTCGGTTGTGTGCACGTCGTCACCGTTATTGCCGGCTGGTAATGGGGATGTTACACGGTAAAGCTAGGAAATAATTCATGTTAATTGAAGGGCCCGTCAACGCACACCCATCAACATGTAGAATGAAGTAGTGTGAGTGTAGGAATTGATGTGGTGGGAGGACTTCGTTCTACGCAGTCCTGTCAGCTTCTATAATGCATCAACTGACTGTTTTTGATAAGTTCACGGGCTGACCAGCGCGAAACGGCTGATTAAAATGAGGTACTTGCTAAATCAGAACAGCAATCAGACTATGAGAAGGTATTTGAGGGTAAGGCACTTATATACTACCGATAGTCGGTTCCTACTGTTAATACAGCTGTGCTGAGGTTACTCTGAGGGTCGTTGTTTGGGCTCTGGTGGGCCGTAGGGGTAAAACGTGTCAATTAAGCTTTGATTGAGTTAGGTCACATTACTGCACATCTTAAGCATTTTGTTGTCGTTTTTATTTCCGAGCGCTATCCTCTGCATCATATTGCAGTTTCTTCACGATTTCCTTTTCAGTATGATTGAATTCATTCGCTATGAGTATTCCATCGCCTACGACGTACCAGGCAAACGCGGCGGGTTGAATCACTACATGGGTTAAATCGGTCAGGTGGCGGAGGGCGCCACAATTGTAAATTGTAAACAGTGCGTTTAATTTAAGGTCGCTTACACTTGTGGCGCCCTCCGCCACCCGACCGATTCAACCCATGTAGCGATTCAACCCGCCGCGTTTACCTGGTACACGCCGCGAAAGGAAAGCGCAGTGCATTTTTCTGTCAGCCAATAAATCAATCAACAACTAAACAAATCAAATGTGTGGTTGTCCCACACGACCCACCAGAATTCAAACAATGGCCCTCAAAGTAACCTCAGCGCACCCTTAACAGCCGAGGTTCACAAAGGTTCTCCTGAAGGACGAACGAACCCGCCTAACATAAGTGGCTAGCTATCCTATATTAGTATTTATACAATTACATAGCCAAGCCCCTCACAATAGGAAACAATCTCGAAAGCTCTCCGTCTATCGATGAATTTGAATCCTGCAGAAATGATTTGTGGCATCGGATGGAACGAACGTTCATATACTGCACTACATTGTAGACTTGTAAATTGAAGCGTTTGAACGAGTGCAGTTTCATTTCGAGGTTTCACGTAGTCAAGGGTGAGGTCGACCTGAAAGATTGAAGAGCCCGTCCTTGAGGAACCACCCTACTACGATGAGAAGGGGTGCAGCAGGGCACTACATTCCAGTTATTTTGTCCATTTATTTGTTATTTTGTCAAGGGAATACGGAATGTTACAGCAATCCTAGTGGGTCCCCAGCAGTATCTTCACGCTCAAGGTTCAAGAACTTCGTGACGTATAGATACGAGTTTCAAATCATGTCAGGCAGCAGCAGTCGTTGTTTTCAACATTGTCATTGCGCAACCATATTTTGACCCATGTGTAATAATAAATTGTATCAGATTTTACACTCAAGTGTGAAAAATAATGACCAGAAAGCCCAGTCGGAGCGCAAACCGGGGCCCCAAAGAACTTATAATGCCATTTAGAGTGCAGTTTAGATTATGCCGCGCATACGAGTATGATGCAGTACCATTCATGGGGATCAGTACAATGCTTAAGCAGCAACGGTTCCAGACACAAGTGGTCAACACCAGCGAGTTGTAGTACACAATTCCACACATTCCCATCAAGTTGACCGAACGATTAGCCGTGGAACGATTGAACTCGGAGAAGAAACCGGAGCAGCAGCGGCAGTCCGTTGAAGCATCGTGCTCTTTTGCTGTGGGTGGGGGTTAATGGAGTGCAGGAAGTGCTTGTGTTCTGTGTGATTACGTAGCGAAGGATCCGTTGTTTCGAGGGTACCTTACTGTACTGAGCCCTCGCTCCGAATTTTCTGCAGCTTCTTTCCATCATCGCCCATAACGAAGTGTATAGCTGCGCGGCGGTCTCGGATCCGATAGCTCGTATGGTACGACGGAAATCGGCACCTCCGCGTCATCATTCCGTTTACCTATCGTCCAGTCATGGCGGTTCTGTTGGAACACCCAGCCGGCTCGACCAATCCGTCCGTTGCGCTTTCCGAGGTACCACGGGGCCTCGTCCGCAAATTTATCTCGCTTTTCATCCTCTGCAACAAAGCATTTTACATAGGTGTTCAGTCACAACCCATTGGGAATGCCTTCAAAACATACGGTAATAGTTACTATTTCGTCCTCTTTCTGCCCGGCCAATGCCATCACTTCCTGTTTGCCCTGCGGCTAGTGCGACAATGAAAGTGAGAAATACGACGAAGAGGCAACATACTTTCCTCATCATTTTGAGGGGCAAAAGAAAAAGGTCACGTTCAAGTCAGTCGCACGAACGGTAAAAGGTTGACAATTCCTCTAGCTATTCAACTACCAGTACGGTCGGACCTCTCGGTGTTCAACTATCAATGCGGTCGGACTGAGGAAAGTGATATGTCTTTTGTAGGACTTCAACGCGAGTCTATGTAGCTTTGTGGACGTATTTATCTAACAATAAAGACCTGGGATGGGCATACTTATAGATTACAAACCAGCACTTTACGCACCGGTCTCCTAGTCTGATGGCGTTTGTAATTTGGAGAAAGTCACATGTCTTCGCTGACTGAAAAGAGCACTATTGCATATTACATTTGTCACCTTTAAAGTTCATCCATCTTTCAGAGCAGCGATATAACAACTCCACAAGTGGTCACAGCATGATTTAAGAGATTTATAAAAGTAGACTACGTGGAGCTGCGCAGGCGGTGTGCCAGTGTTCTCGCTCGGTGTCGCGAGGGCGTCAAACACAGGCAAACATTTCTGACTGAATAATGACACTGGCCTGCCTGCTCATGATTGTGAGGTTCGCGTAACATGGCATGATATATTCCGGCTAACAAAGAATGGGTCATGTTTTACGTCACACCGGAAACAACAATTCATCAGTCCCTTTTCTTCGCAAACGGAGAAACGATACAAGGGTACAGTATTTCTGCAACGGTACCGTAATTGCTACAAGGGTACCGTAATTGTTACAAGGGTACAGTGATTGCTGCAAGGGTACAGTAATTGCTGCAAGGGTACAGTGATTGCTGCAAGGGTACAGTAATTGTTACAAGGGTACAGTAATTGCTGCAAGGGTACAGTGATTGCTGCAAGGGTACAGTGATTGCTGGTATTTTGCATGAAAAAAATGCATGCGGATATTGCACAAATTCTGAAAGAGAGCAGATGTCTGGAAAAGGCTCTGATATTGAAGTATATAACGTCTTCATTGACTTATGGTTTCAACAGACCAACCGCATAGCTACTTGAACAGTCTGTGCAAATGCCTGAAAGGTCATGCAGCACCCCGGAAATAAGGTATAGGAATAAAAGCCAAACAAATAATCTTCTAAAAATGAAAGAAGGGTGCAGCTGCAGAGGAAATATTCCATCGGCTCTCTACTTGCGTAACGTCACTCTCTGATATTAGTATACAATGCAATAAGAACTTGGGCAAGAAACTTATTGTTAATTAATTAATTTTGAATAAATATGCTTAAATGTTGGAAAGATGGAGACAAAAAAATTATTCAATATCGAGAAAAGAGGCTTGACCTTAATATATTGAAAGCCTTGTGCCGCACCCGTAATACCGGGTTAACAGTGGGGGGGAACATAAAATTGCTATTAGTCAGGTTAAGTGTTGCCAGAATCTCCCAATCCGTCCGTGCGTCATCACCGTGTGGGGCCGCCAAGACTTTAGTGGCTATCCCAGTTTGCCAGGCGCGCAGCAGGAACCCCTGCCTTTGTCTGCTTCATCATCAGACCCCTTCCCGGACCACCCAGCCGGCCCCGACCGACATGCCGCTGACGCATCTTCTCGTGCTTCAACAAAGCGAACGCTCGCCGCAAGCTCAGACCCGCACTGCGGCCCACCAGTCTCGATGCAACCGGCGCCACGGTGGCCTCCGACCGTTTGCCCAAGTACCAGGCAGCCTTGGTTGAGCGTCGAAAGCCCCACGGACTGCGGGTGCGTTTTCCCTGCACGCCAGGGGCAGTGGCAGATTCAATGTCCACTGGGTCTAGCTCAAAAAATTGCCGATCCACAGGTAGCAAAGTTGCGACGTCTACTGTGGTGGGCGGGTTTAGTACTGTCACTGAGCCTGGGGTGGTTGGTTTTCGCTGTTGTTGCTGAAACTGCCAAGGGATGCCACCGATAAGTTGCTTCCAGTTCTTCTGCTGTTTCCTACCGACGAAGAAGCTACGCTTCCCCAGGTACCAGGTACCGCCCTCATGATCTTCACCCTTGGCGGCGAATTCTTCGGAGCGCTTGTCGAGGTCCCGCAGAGCTTGATTGTGGTGTATCACACTGCCATCTGCAAGGAAATACAGAATGACAAACATGGCGAGAAATCCACAACTGGCAGAGAAAGCTACAAGAGTATCGATTAAAAAAATGTATTTATTTTTTCCCATTTTTTTTAATAGAGACGCGGTATTCAGAATTGGATCGTTAGAACGATTTTTCCGAGTGAAAAAATTTTGTTTTTGACTAAAAAACTCGATTACGCATTACCAAGTTGCAGTTCAGTACGAATGTGTTGATTCAAAAACTCAGAAGACCTTTTTGGATGCTCAACCAACGTATCTCATTCAGACACGTCGAGTGAAGGTAAGGTCACCGTCAGCTCACCTTCGACTAAAACTGGCGAGACTTGAGGCTCGGCTGAGCCTGTTGGCCAATAGGCCGCAAGAAAGACCAGACAAACTTGAATTGCAAAGGTCATGACGAAGTTGTTCGGACTCGGCACGTCGCGTTTACCCCGCATAATCACAGAGGGAAAAGGAAGCAACGACAACTGAACTGAATAAATGAAATCGGGGATCCGGTTTGATTTTGAGGAATGCGAAACTTCTTATCTTATATTAAAAAGCGTGGGTGCGGCAAACCGCAAACGCAATGAAGAGATGTACTATTCAAAAGGCCAGTGCTTGCGTCTTCGAATTTATGCTTTTAAGGCGATTTAGGGCATTCGCCAGCGTTTATTTTTGTGCGGCATTGACGAAGGACCGGCCTTGCCAAATCCAGATTTGCAGCAAATCTGCGTTGCACTGTAAAATCCGGGATCTCAGATGAGGTGATCATGGTAGAGTGTATGAGGATCTACGCGCCAAGACGAGAAAGAGCTGAGCCGGTCTAATCATTGGGATAGTGCAAAGCCGCACCAATCGACGACATAATCTTGCAGCGTGCGCAAGTCCAGATCTGGCAATTTCTGATGTTGTGACTGATGCACTGGTACTTATTATGACCAAAAAAGAACGTAAAGGCTGCGCGCGCGTACAGGCAGGGCTAGTCGTTTAGTTACCAATCAAACAAGCAGGGCTAGGGCTAGTCGGTCAGTAATGAGCTTTGATGGGTTTTGATGGTTTTGATGGGTCTTGATAAGTTTCAAAAACCCATCAGAACCAATAGAAACACATGGCAATTTACTATAATTCTATCAAAACCGCATCAAAACCAATCAAAACCCATCATCACTAAACCGATTATATATAGTTCTGTGTATATATATAGTTCTGCCTGTTCGATTGGTTACTAAGCGAATAACATTGCCAGTACGCGCGCGCAGTCACTACGAAAAACGTAGGAGTGTAGGAATTCGGTATTATTGTTTGTGGCCTTCAGGGTGGCGAACCTTTTAGTTGTTACTACACTGCTCATGAGCAAGCGGCGGAGCAGAAGTATGCGGATTTGAAAGAATAGTGACCCGCATATCGGTCTGGATGTATGGTTTGCACACTGACCGAGAACACCAATAAGTTATAACTTCGCTTTTAACTACATTAGATGAAGTCTCCAATTACCTTTCGGTCATTAATAATGTATCAAAACTTTAAAGACATGTTACAAACAAGATTTAATTCATCCTACTGAACTGAATTTCCGAGTTTACCGCTGCTTTTGAAGACTAAAGCAGACCGTAGAGCCACCTTCGATTTTTCGACCGTTGATTCAGCAAACGAAAAGTCCGCATACCCAAGTCGCCACCACATATCGAACAGCTCCTTGTGATGCAGATACTTCCTGGGGTACATAAACATGAATCGCGTTAGGAAGAAACGCGTGACACCGTGCACCTGTCCCACCTGGCTGATAAAATAGCGATGCATGACATGAATATGCAAGTCAGAAGGATTAGCATAATTAAGGTGGTGATGTGTGATAAACCTGGAAGTCAAAAGCAATCACATCAACTGTCGAGACTCCATGCAAACCCTTATTTCATCACACGTCACACTAGCATAACTGGCGAACGAGGGACGTACCTGAAACCTGATGGCAGACAGCTTTTTCGTCGTTGTAGCCGCATCGTGGCTCATTCGGCGGTGGCCAAACGCTTCCTGGCCAGGAATCGGAGATGTCACGAACGATTTGCAGTTTGAAATGAAGATCTTTGGACTGGACAGCGAACGGTTGCTAAAATGGCGGAAACGTTACAATGAGATATTGTTTAATCTCATATAACTGCTCTCCTTTGACAGACCTCATCACTTCGATTTGCACCCGCATAATGGGAGACCGCCAGAATCACCCGCCGTGCTCCGTCCTCGTCCATCACCAACTCTACTAGCCCATCTTGGAAGGTTCGGTTTAGAAAACGTCTCGACAGCTGCCGGCCGTCGTGGAGAGAAAGGGTACCAGTTTGATGGAGGGTCTCGTTTAAGACCTACCCATGAGAAAAGTTTGTGACCTTGAATCATGAGAGCCAACCGTTGCACAAGCACACGCTCTCGTCGTTTTACCTGAGCAAACATGCTGACAGTGGAATAACTGGTCAACACCTCCCGAATCGGCTGTGCAAGGGACAATTTGAATATTCGAAAATGAGACGAACATGTTGCAGGATTCTAAGATTTAAGCTTTGTAATGGGACGACATGTGTCATTGTAGACCACCATTGTCTTGCATTGTGCATTGTTGAAAACTGTTTCTTTTGGGTCATATCAACTTCTTCTGGAACGCTAAGCAAAATAAGTGTCCCAACCCTTGAATTAGCACTTATCCGACAACGCCTTTGCCCAAACGTCAATACGCCCCTAATGGCATCAAGAATGCTTGGTACAGTACAGTAATAAAATCTGCCAAGAAAAGGTTTTTACTGGTGATTACTATATTTGGCCGACCTCCTCCAATTTCTAACTCCTAAGAGCTAGCTCGACGGCACGACAGAATACCTCAGGTCAGACCCGAATGGATGAATTTCCTAACAAACCGAGAAGCTGCTTGCGTCTGTAATGGTACAAAAACCGGCAGAACCCGCCAGTAATCCAACTTGCTTCTTCCTAAGCCAAAGCATGAACTATTTCCGAAACACCATTGCTGAACTATATGCCGCACAGTGTCTTGCAGTTCTTTCTTTTTAACAAACCGGGTTGGAGTGGAACTCACTTGATCAACAGCCGCGTACGAAATATTGTAGTTGCAGTTTGCACTCTTCCGGAAACGGGATCCATACTGGACGGCTTTTTCGGAAATGTCAGACAGCGCGGTCAGGGGATGAATGATGAGCAACGACCCGAAGGCCTCACGGGCCGCCTGTTAAGCAAAGACACACACCCTGGTCTATCGGGATGAAGCGTTTCTTCCCGGCACCTTAGTGATACCTTGTCATTGTCGTCACCGTATTGCCAAGACAGCACCCCGAATCCGTTGAACCGAGGGTAGGGTTCGGTATACACATACACGAATTCTCCATTGGTCATATTTAAAGAAGACGCTTCAATCTAAAAATAGCATAAATAATTTAATAATACCTTACAACAACATTCAAGAGAAATAGAAGACAGTAGTCTGTACCAGTAACCGTCGTAACAGATCCGCCCGGCCAAGGAAGAACAGCACTGTAATAAAAATAACATCAGAGGTTCGTCACTTTCCATTTCGGATTTTGCACTAATTAACATTCACAAAATACCACTGGAAACATTATATCTTGTTTTTTCATGTCAAATATCGAAGGAAACTTTGGAATTAAGGACACTTAATTAATGTTAATGATGCGCGCATCCGTTCTCCCGCGGTCGGTCTCATCGACGTTAACAGATCTTGCCCTATCACTCCCTGCTCGTCTCTTTAGCCGCATCTCTGATCTCTCTCGAGATCACCTTCCCTTGTGCATTTCACTGTTACCATTTCCGAACGTTGCGGGACTTTCTTGCCGTCCCGCCCGTTCTAAAATCTGTTTTTCTTCATACCAATTAAACGGATTTCGGATGCCCGGATTTCATCCGGATCCGGCAACTCCGCTTCGTGTTTCTTCCGTTACGTAAGAATTAGCGCAGCATCAACTGTATGGGCTAGCTAGGGCTAGATAGCCAGGGGGCTCACCTCGGCTGATGGTGCGAAAATATGACAGCACGTCACGAAACGTCTCCCGGGTTCTGGATGCAATGGAATATTTATGAATGAGCGATGAAACCCCGCCGTCAATCTCACGCGCAATTAGGCGATAAAATGGAGGTGAATCGGAGTCGATGACGATTAAAGCAGTGCTCCACTTATTCAAAGCGAGCAAATTTGTGAAGGCCATCCCGATGGACGGTAAGGAAATGTAGGTTGTGCCCAGAACTGCCGGTGCTGGTAGACGATATTCCGATTTGTCAGAAGCTAATCTGTCGCAACAAATCACAAACGGTTAATCAAACGAGCCCCGTCTTGATCGAGTTACCCTTCTAATGTTCTAACGTTCGTCTATCCTTCAAACTAACGTGGAAATGTACAAAATGTTCCACGACGCAGTCAGTTGCATTACGTTGGTAATGTCCACTCCACCTAAAATAAATGCCACAGACAATTTGTACCAATTTGTTGGCACGTCTGAGGCTAAATTAAAGGATGTGCAATTGCACCTGGAGTTATGATGGCGCTGACTCCAGAGGGCTGCAGACGATGCCGATAGTACCACCGGCTAATTAAATTGACGCCTTCTTCACGGAGCGAGGAACTGTCGCGGACTTTAGCCGCATCGATGATGTACGTTAGGGTGAAATTAAATGCACCGGAATAGATGCGATTGAGGTCCGAGATGGCAGCATCGAAAGCTGGCGCGTGAAAGGCGAGCGCCGCATTGCTGCTGGGATTGAAAAATCCGGGGCAGGCTATTTCCACCTGAACCACAGCTCCCGCTTGGCTTTCCACGATGCTGAGTAAAACAATCAACAAAATAACCATATTCGCTGGTAGTACAAGTCGATAAAGACAGTTAACATCAGGGATATAATTTATATGAAATTAATAAAAAGGAACCATTCCAGCGAGCGACGATTCTATCGAATTTTCATCTAATGAGGTGACTGCTGGTAATTTCCCAAAATTCCCTATGTTGAAAAGGCACCCTTGAGCACGATGGTGACGGGTCGCTTTTCCTGATACCACCTTCATCGACAAGCCCCTTAAATGAGAGGCCGAATGACGTCAAGTTAGGCATGCAATTTCAAACTGCTTAGACTAATTGGATGCGGGCGTGATTGGATCAGACGAGCCCCCGAAATTCAAGTGAGGTTCCGACAAATGAAAAACGTTCGGTTTATATACAAGAAATAAGATCCGCAATTACAGGTTACGGTACCCAGCAGCANTACTCAACGAAACATCTTTGGAATGGGGAAATTGATGAAATCAATATGAAATGAGTGGAACAAATCGCGCCACGGGGTGGTATGACGTCGTACCTCTGTATACGGTCGGTCCTGCTCCTTGACCGACCACCAGTCGACCTGCTCAGACATTGGAGATTCGGCTGAGCCATTGAACTGACGGTAATACGGAGGCTACCGTGGGATGGTATCATACAGGCGCTGGTGGGTATTTGGAATGATCAAAATTGTTCTCCATCACCTTTTCCGTCCTACAATCCGCTCCTCTCTATGGTCTTGATCTCTGGTATTGGTCTATCCGTTTACTGGTCCGACACTTCCGGCAACAATTAAAGTTATCTGCCATGCTGCTCGCCATACTTCAGGTCGGTCGCGCCAAATCTTATGTAATAATAACAGCACGATACTCGTGACGTCGCCGGAACCAACACGTGCCTGCCACACTACCGCATACAGTGTGTGTGTACATGCAACAGATTTCACAATCAGCAAAATAAATGTTCGCAACGAGTACCAGCAGCTTATTTGAAGACTGTCAGCGCAGTAATGCAGAGCACAGAAGTGTAAAAAGCAAACCAGTGGGGTCGGCGACTGGCTGGGTATGTCAAATCAGAGTTCAGAGTGTGCTCTTTTGCGCTGAGAACCTTAAGTCTTTACCCGTTACATTATATTTCCCATGCATTAGCTACGGTTGACGCTGGACTCAATGCCATCCGTTCTAGACAATGCCATCAATTCCAGACAATGCGGTCGATACGACGACCGACGCTCTTCTCTTCCACGCAAAGGCAGAACCATCGGATGACAAAAATGTGCACATGGGAACGTCTACGCAATCAACCGATCCATGCAGCGGAATAGGCGCGCAGTTTGATCAACTGTTGGAGTCGGTCGAACAGTTCGGTCGATATCAACAATTCGTGGTGTACGCCGTACTCCTACCGGCCATCTTTGCCTATTCATTTGCTCAGGGTTTTTTGGTTTGTGACGTATTCATTCGAATTGCTTCTATTGTTTAGCAAGCATCACCACTAACATACTGGGACTCTATACTTGCAAATTATTTAATGGAAGAACCATGTGACGACAAATACGTGTAAATATATCATCTGAACTAATTATTCATTTATAATTACAGCTGTTTGTCATTGCAACGCCGGACAACTTCTGGTGCCGGTCACCGACTGATTATCCGCTGAACTTATCCGTGCTAAACGCGTCCAGCACTCTTTCACCCATTCAACAATGCCATGAACTCAGCTTATCAAGCTGGTCCCTCAACAACAGCAGCAGCACCGCTGCTACCCTTTCCACTTCCGAAATCTCCAACTACCCACGGCGTTGTCAGCATGGATGGGACTTTGACCAGTCGGTCTACACGAGTACCATCGTCACCGAATGGAATCTCGTCTGTGACTCGGACTTCCTACCCACCCTCGTCTACATAGTCACCACACTGGTCGGGACGGTCGGTGCTCCCATCGGTGGGTACCTTAGCGATCGCTACGGCCGAAAAAGGACCTACTTCGGCTTCCTGGCTCTCCAGATCGCCGCAGGTGGGGCTGCAGCACTTGCCCCGTCGTACGCCTGGTTCGTGGTCTTGGCGTCCCTGCATTCGCTCAGTGTTTATCCGTCATACCAAACCATCTACACTCTCGGAATGGAAATCCTCAGTCCGAAACACCGAACCATGTTTTCCGTCTTGGTTGGGGTGTTCTACGCGCTGGGCAGTGTGGCCAGCTGCGGACTGGCCTACGCGGTAAGGAACTGGCGGATGCTGATCGTGGCATCGACTCTGCCATTGGTCGGATTGGTCGGACTGTTCCCTCTCATGCCGGAGAGTCCAAGGTTTAACTTGAGTAAACGCCGGTTCGGGAAGGTGACTCACTTTTTCCGACGGGCTGCCAAATGGAACGGTAAGAAGTTTAGAATGGTGACTCACAGTCAGACGTACAGCTGTGGCGGAGTTGCCTCTTCAGCCCACGCCCATTCCAGCGCGCCCACTCATAGACTTAACATGTGTGTGCGCATGGGTTTTGGGTGTGAGCTGAAGAAGTGATTCCGCCACAGCTGTATTACTAACTACATACTGTGCAACAGTACGAGTATTCTCGTACGATGAAAAGAGTAACAGACTCAATGGTGAATATTTCCTTGATATTCATCTGAGTGTGATTGGCTTAGTGTACGTGCAGCAACTCTAAATTTGACAAAAGACAAATTTGCGTATGCAGAAGGTTCAAACCTCACTTTTTCGCACAAAATGTTTTTTGACATGATATTTTAAAGAAGCGATTTAACGTTATTCATTTCTGATAAATTCCAGCAGCGAGTACTACCCTATTACTTTTATAGACATACATTGTGATACTGTACACACATGGCCACAATTTTGGGTGGCAGAGTTTGAGCCATCAGGGTGGTCTGAGTTTGGGTCACTCTTGGCTTGAACTTGCCACTGCTTTCTCCTGAATCTTTAATTTGATGCCCGGCCAAGCGGAAAATTATATAGAGCAAGCTGCTCTAAATTCCACCACTATAAACAAGTTCAATCAATCGATCAATTGAGCAAAGGCTGCATGGTCAGCTCTAGTTATCGCGTGAGCGCGATGACTTAATTCGGCTCGAACTCGGACCACTCTTTTTGGCTTAAAGTCTGCCACCCAAAATTATGGCCACGTGTGTACATGTCCCGTTTTGATGGACAAGGCTTCACGTTTTCCCTTGCTTACAGGAAGAAACTTCGACAAAGCCTGCAACGACAAGCTACTGCAACTCTTCGCCGACTTATCCACCGCGGACCATAAGGTTGACAACCGCAGTCATCAGTCATCCTTCCGGGACCTCTTCACCAACAAAAATCTCCGCTGGAGAACTTGCGTTCTCATCACACTCAGTGCTCTTGTCGCCATCTATTACGGCGGACTGGGTTTCCTAGCGCCCAAGCTCGGCAACAACCCCCACCTCAACGTCTTCCTCACCAATCTGGTCGATCTTCCAGCGTCCTTGCTGACTCAACTCGGTGCCGACCGGCTGGGCCGACGTCTCATGCTGACCGTCAATTTCATCTTCGGCGGACTGTTCTGCCTGGCGTCCGTCTTCTTCCCTCCGACCGCGGACTCTTCGTATTACCCTGTTTTAGTGCTGTTCCTCTTCGCACGGATGTTCGCTGTGAGCTCGTACACGGTGGAGGAGCTGGTCAGTTGTGAAAGTTTCCCGACAGTGCTGCGGGGGGAAGGGATTAGTCTGACGAATGGGGTCTCGGGCGTGGTCTCCAACTTGGGCCCGATGATCGTCTATCTCAGCGTGGGCACACAGTGGACCTCCCCAATGGCTTGGTTCGGGGGAATAACGATTCTCGGGAGTGGGCTGGTACTTTTCTTACCCGAAACAGGTAAACAGTTTATCATTAAAATTACCGATTCCGAAAAGTGGCACAAACTGATCCATGAATTAGACAATCATTTCAAGATTTTTAATGAGCATACAAACATTTACAATGTTTGTTAAATGAGATTCTAGTAAGTGAATCGACCATGAGATGAAACGGTGTGATGGATATCACTACTGCCGGTTCAGGATGTGTTTTATTCTTCTAGTTGACCTCCCATTACCGGAAACCATCGAAGATGTTCAACCGTTTGCCATGCTCCGCTCTTTCGACGAATTTCTAGCTCCTGTCAGAAGGCGGCGAGGAAGATCGCCGGAAACATCCGTGAACTAGAGTCGGCAATTCCGCTACGAACCGTTTCAAACCGCGGTCTGAACTGAACCGTGTGACGCGGTCTGAACTGAACCGTTTCAAACCGCGGTCTGAACTGAACCGTGTGACGCGGTTTGAACTGAACCGTTTGACGCGGTTTGAACTGAACCGTGTGACGCGGTTTGAACTGAACCGTGTGACGCGGTCTGAACTGAACTGTGTGACGCGGTTTAAACTGAACCGTGTGACGCGGTTTGAACTGAACCGTGTGACGCGGTTTGAACTGAACCGTGTGACGCGGTCTGAACTGAACCGTGTGACGCGGTTTGAACTGAACCGTGTGACGCGGTCTGAACTGAACCGTCAGTGATTACGTCGTTTGAGAGCTGAACCGCCTGCAAACCGAACCACAAAACCGGATAACGAACCAGTTTAGAAATTCAAGTGCTTCAGATGGGGAAAAATCCCAAATTGCCGGTCGGTTTTTAATGCTGGCAAAATAATGAAATTAATCCAAGTAGAGATGTTTTGGTTTTCTAAAGCATGACCTGCATTGTGACAAAAAATCTGGCATTTCCATTAGTCTTTCAGTGAAGTTTAATTCTAGGTTAATTTCTTAGAATCTTTCAAGTAGACTTGAAGCAGCTAGTAAAGGACAATCAAAGAATTCCGCTAAATTATAAAAAGTATGAAGTCAGTAATACAAGTTTCCTGTAGCGCAATCCAAACTGCGTGAACCATTACCGTAACGGCTCAAACCGAACCACTCGGTTTGAGTCGAGTGGTTCGCTTTGGATCGAGAGGTTAGGTTTGAAAATCGACCCGAATCGTGTCACGCGGTTAAGAATTACAAGATTTTGCTTTTACCGATGGTAAGAGCGAAGGTGCCTCCGCACCTATAGAAGGTTAGGGGGATCCAATAACATGTAAAGTGTTTGTCCGACCATCGCTCGTTCAGTCGATTCAGAGACATGTTTCAGTTATTACGCAATCGACATGAAACATTGCCATTCATACGTGAAATTCTAGCTATTGGTTCTTCGTGGCTGAACCGCCACTGGGCAGTCTGGTTTTCTTCCTATTTGCATGTACTACATATGTACTTTGATTTCTCGTGTTGTACGACTATATAAGGTCGCTACAGCTAAGGTTTAAAGAACAGTAGTAACAACAGTAACAGTAGAAATCGTGATGGTACGTATAATATGTGATTTCTTAGTTTTCCCATCTTTTCTGGAACTTTCTCCTGTTTGAACTGTAGTTTGATAAGTCTCTGGCCGTGTCCGGTGAGTGCTATTCCATCAACCACTATACATAAAACCACAATTATGCGTAGACGTAACGTACGGGGTGTTAAGATTTGAGCTATACGAGCTTGACATACTGAGGGCCGAGTTCCGATCACTGAGCACCGAACACAGCCCCTCGAGTGCCAAACGCGCACCTTTAAGAATGGAACGCTGTGCACTAAACTTCCAGTATTAGCTACAGAGGGTGGTGCAATAAACGTTAGAGTTCAGGCACCGAGCATTGGTCTTGACCTTGAGCTCTTTATACCAATCCGGAACACTGGAACTTGGGGTGGGCAATTGGTAGGCTAGGGACGCCCCCTGCCCACGCCCTGGCTCCAAGCAACCGCTTCCCATCCAAACCCTCCCAAATATTCCGATTGGGCCCACATCTCCCATAATATCATATGGGAATCCCATCCAAGTCCCATCTTGTTTCAAAACGCTATCAGACCTTGGGGAACGAAACCCTAATGGGCGTAGATCTCACCCGCGACGGGAAAGTGTTCCGCGAAAGGTGTTCTTCGCATCAGTGTGGCTTCAATATATTTGGCAACTGTTGTAAATGGCTCAAAAAGTAGCTTTCCCTGAACAAGTACCTAAGTGTAATATATGTGGAGGTGGAGAAGAAACCGGAAGACTAACGTCCTGCATAATTGCAATGCAGGGGCGTATTTCTCACTGTATAAACTGTCGTTTTTGTCAACAGACCAAGGTCTGATGCAGTACTTAAATCGAGATGTACTCGTACAACGAAGGTTTTCATCTTGTCTGTTTGCAAAACTGCAGGCGTGCACTGCAGGCAGGCTGTTATCTTCGTTGTAACCTATAATCTGGAACCAAAATTCTTTCCTCTTCCGAATCTGGTAGGGATGCCGATTACGCAGGCGGTTTGGTTCGGTTCGGTTATTACGCGGTTCAGATGCTTAACCGGTTAGCTTTTCCCGGTTAAATCTCTAAACCGACCCACGCGGTTCGGTTAAAGTTCCGAACTGACCCAGGCGGTTCAAACCGGGTTGAACCGCGGTTAACCGGTTACGTAGTTAAATCAGTGAGGAATACAGTTCAATACACCGTGAGCCGGCTGCAGTCAATACGTGGAGCTCTCAATAGCTAGAATTCATTCAGTTTATTGAAGTAAAGCGTGCAATTGCTGCATATTAATGCCTGAGAATGTAAAGGTAAACTAGGCGTGCCACCCTTGTGACTAATTGAGTCGATTCCTGTCCAGACTGAACTTGTTTCTATTTTTACCCGTGAATGCGGTTCATAACGGTTCGTAACGGGTAAACGGTTCGGTTTGACGCGGTTACAAACGCTAACCGGTTACTTTAAGGCGGTTCGAAACCCTAACCGGTTTAAACGGTTCGGTTAAATTTAAAAACCGCGTCAGGCGGTTCGGTTCAAACCGCAGTTAAACCGGTTAATCAGCGTAATCGGCATCCCTAGAATCTGGATTGCATTCTTAGAGAAAATTGCTCTTGATTTGTTCTGAAATAACAGAATCACGTAAACGAAGCCACACGATGATAAGGTACGAGTATACTGTACTGCCGCGTTAGCTTCGCGCAGTAGAAGTAGACCCACCGTAAACTTAGACCTATGGATCCGCGCATGAGTTTACATACACTACGGGCTAGGATAACTAAGCAATGCTCTTGCGGTGCGCGAAGCTAACGCGGCAGTACAGTAATAGTATTCCCATGTCTTCCTATGTGTGTGTCCGCACGTAAATCGTTACAAGGAAATCGCTTAATTACTTCCTCTAATTAATTAGTGGTTACGATATTGCTTGGGAACTGTCAATATTTGGTATGAAAAGAGTTTTTTGGTAGGTTAGGATCAATAATGGAAACATCGTTCATAATATCTTTCATAAAAAGATCTCTTGCAATCAAGATCTCAGAATTGTTTCACATAGCATTGCTCGCGTCACTCAAATTAATTGAATTCAATTGAAAAGTTGTGTCAGCGACTCAATATTTCCCCGAATTCTGGAAACGCTATGAACACCAACATTTTAAGATACAAACCGGTGGTTGCTGAGATCTCAGTGAGGAGTGCCGGCCCCAATAGGCTTTAAAGGGGGCTTGATATATACCGCTCCATGCGTATCGACCTTGCAAGTCTTGCGGCTGAGCGCGCTTCCGGTCGACCAAAGAGATGCCCTATAAGCCCCTCAACATCATTGATTAAAGCTTGGATCACGACTATTCTCGATTAAGCAAATGAGCCACTTGATTTTACTCTCTCTGGCTTTTTTACCCCCCCCCCCATCAACCAACCAACCAACCAACCAACCAACCAACCAACCAACCAACCAACCAATCCTCTCTCTATCTCTCCCGTTACTACATCCATACTCTCCAGGGAAACTTGTTGTCTGCCCATAGTGTCCCCCCCCCCAAGTTTCAAAGTAATTTACTTACAAGGCAAGGGAAAAAAAAATCTTCATTCTGTTCTTTTTACTCGTTCTTACTGAGGGACACATCAACAAGAACAAACCTACAGCAACAGAACCAAACCGACTAACATTAAATTTCTCAGACTCCGGGAAAAGTTGTTTAACTGCGTGTGAAGGTCAATAGCCTTTCTGGCAGCTCGAATCTGCTGCTGCACGTCTATCCGGCGTCCACAGGGTGCGTCGTCTCGCACTTGAAGAACACTGACCGTGGAGAGAGGGGGGAAATTAGTGAGAGCGACCCATTTACAATTCTCCTGTCACTGATCGTCAATCAGAAATGGAAGCTCACAAACCATTACATGGTTCACGGATCACAACTGACGGACCATTACGCGCGGGAGCCCATCGGGAGGAAACCCAAGCGTCTGCTTGCAGTACGTGCTCATGTCAGACGCTCGCGTCGTCTCGCGCGCCGGCCACTCGCTGCTGCTGCTGCTGTGTGCGCGTCTCCAATCGGCAAGTGTGCGGAAAGTGATCCGTTTGCCTTTTTCTCCCAAGGTAAACAGTTCATCCATAAATCCACTTTTCCGTCTGCTCAAGCATGCTGTGCTCTTGGGCCAAGGAACTATCCTCGGCTAAGACACTCGCTATCTGCAAGCACTATATGGAAATTGGGCTTCGATTTTTCTGTTGAAACAAGAGACACCGTGGTCGGACGTATAATCCACTGAAAGTCCAGTGGAATCTACCACGCTTCTAATGTTTTTACCGTTCCGCCTATAAGTCTGCGAGAGGCACGAAAAAATGTGGCAGGAATGACCACGCCCTGATTATCCGGCATCACAGACTTGTAATGCACTCGACCGTTTCCCTCAACTGTTTCCCATTACGCTGACGTTGCATGCAGAATGGTGCAAACCGCATGACGTATAAACCTTTTTGTGTCGAATTAAAGCTGTAATGTCCACACGTGTACGGTAACTGCAAAATGCCGGCGTTATTGGCGAGTGCGGCTGGGAAGAGCCCAACCACTTGACTACTCAAACGGTTTACACATAAAAATACGCCGTACAACATTCAGCGATCTCAACCGCGGGAGCAGTCACTCAATGCGGAAGTATACCCAGGATAAACCCATTATACTCGTGCTGTACCATGGGAATGCATATGTATGTACCCGAACCACATAGCCACCGAGTGTGTGCTGTGACGTGGATCTGGACCCGGTGGTATCGCTTTCTTTGCTCAATATGGATTTTTTGGGTTTTCCCGCGCCCGCGTTTCATATATGTGTGTTATGTGTGTAAACGCCACGTTTCGTATGCCGTATTTCCTCGCCGTTACACATGCTCGCGCCTCCTTGTTCCCCCGCGCGTTCCTGTACACCCGGGTGTGTGGACGCGGGAGGGGAAGTCACAGCCAGGCAGACAGGAGAGATCGACCCACACACAACCCACATACACACGCGCGCCGAAAATAAAGGGGAATGAGGGAACAACGTGTGGACTCCCGAATATGTTATATGTATGTGTGTGTGTGTATGTCGACCGACCGACCGACCGACCGTCGACTGGTACCCAATCCCAGTCTGCAGCAGCAGCAACAGCACAGGCAAATTTAAAGCAAGTTTAAACAGGCGGTATGTTGAGTGTGCCACCACTCGAGTTTGTAGAAAACCGCGAGTTGATGAGTTTTCGCGAGAGCGCCCCAGACCATACCAGGGATATGCCCCCTCAACATAGACAGGCATATATATACATATATACACACACACTGGAGGGGACGCACACAGGCACACACACATACCCAGACAGACACTGTGGAGAGTCCCCCCACATGTTCACAGGAGGAACCGAACGACACACATTCACCACCACCACCACCACCACACAGGAAAGGGGAAGGGGAAGGGGCAGAAGAAAGAACTTGCTGGTGGAAGCACTTTATTCTTTGGACCTCCAGCGCCGATCTTCTTCCGTCGCCGCACATTCTCACCGCTGCGCATACAATACATATGCTCCTACAATTGCCTCCACGAAGTGCCAGCTTTCTTAATAATCGCTTTGCCCTGTGAGTGTGTGTGTGTGTGTGTGTGTAACTGACACAACAGCTACCAGGAGCGGTATCTATTTTTACGACTATCATTGTGTGACATTGCCACCGATCGTTTCTCGGAGATATTGCCAATTTTCGTCTGCCCTTACCATACATATCCCACCTTTTCACGGTATTATTGGAGGCGTCCCGCCGAGCTTTTGGAACTTTTCCCCGTGAAAGGACTTACGAAGTGTGAAAAGTACCTGCGGAGTCGAGTGGAGCGGAAATTTTTTAATTGGGGGGGGCCTCGGTGCAGCTCACAATCTCTGTCCCCGCGCGACACATCCCGCGCCGTCGTCGTCGTCGCGACCGACCGATGATTGTTGTGCGTGCCAGCCAGCCATCACGTTTGTTTGACCTTTTTTTCACACTCCCTCAAGGAAAACGCAGTGAACCATCCCGTGCCAGCGACGCGACTCTGGAGCATGCAGTCTGACATTGTGCCTGTCTGGCTGGCTGTCTGAATGATACGCCGGCTTAATTGCCATATGCCCGTGTAAGTTAAGACCTGGACGAAACATCATACACGGCGATAGAAACAAAAGACAGACATGTGAAGTCATTTAGACAGTTTGCATAAATTAGTGTGGTTTTTGTGAGACAGTTAGACAGACTGGAAGGGGGAGAGGAGGCGGGCATCAGCGGCAAAAAAATGAGTGACATACACGTCTGTTATTTTGTCTCAGCCTCCTCTTGTCATCATCATCATCATTCCCATCATCGACCACTGCTGGATCTCTAATCACAGCACAATCCCTATACTGCTACACATATACATATATACCCGCGACAAAAAAGGCGAGCTGGAGCTGCTGGCTGGCTGCGTCCGACCAGAAGACATAGTTATATCACTTCATATCCGCTCTTGGGTCCTGTTCCCGATCGAGCGTGGGAAACGGGACATCCAGCCGTTCACACACCCTCACCGAGGACTCCTTGCCGCTCATCAGCCACGGCAGAGAGCAGCAGTGCGTCCACATCTTTCCCCCCCAAATTCCTCGCCATCTACCGGGTGCCTTCGTCGTGTTATTCGAGACCTCTCTCGGGAGGAGCGAGCCACGCGCAAAGAGGAAGTAGAGGGACCGAGTGTGGATGAAAGAAAAACGACGACGGGCAAGACACACACATACCCGCACACACACGGGCGATCGATCGAAGTTGTTCGCCCCGCCACCACACATCGTAAAACGCGCGCAGAGGACAGCTGGGAGGAAGAGGAGGGAAGAGCATAGCTCCCGGTCTCTCGACAGAGACTTATTACATACACACACACACATACACACACACAGGACGGGACTCGATCATCCCTCCCGTGTATGAGGGAGCACGCGTCTGGGTCGAGCACACACCCGCACACGCACACGTCACACACAGACGCTCGTACAAGGAATCGGGGAGGGAGAGACGACCGACCCACATATATAACCACCCCATCAACACGCGGATCAATTCACCATGCTGCAGATGTACGGCAGTCGCAATGCCGCCGGCAGCGGAGGAGGTGGAAGCTCGGGCTTCTCTAATCCCGGACCACTTCCGGCGTCGACGTCAGCCGCGCAGGGTATGATGGCAAACAGTCAAGGTGGCATTCGCACCCAACCTGGCGGCAGCGGCGGCGGATATAACTCCCAGCAGCAGCAGTACCCGGGCAGTCAGCAGCAGCAGTTGAACAACCACAACTCGCGGGGCCAGTCGCCGGCCCGCAGCAGGCAGGACTCCATGTGGCACACCCGGCTGGCCGCCACCGGCCGCGAGCCCCGCACCCGCGACCGCAATGCCTTATCCACACCTGCCTCCGCCCGGGACTCACCCATCACCCAGGGGACCAATGCGGCGGCCACCGCCAGCGCCCGGAGGAGCCGTTCCGGGGCTAACTCTCCGCTCATGTACCGGAACCAGCACGAGCCGCTGGAGAGCTACCCCGGCAGCCGATATTCCACCATGGACGGCGGCGGCGGCAACCACAATGCCTACAATCAGATGGACGGTAACAACATGGGTCAGCAAATGTCGTCTTCCAAGTCCGCGCGGAACTCCAGTCCGCAGCGAGGCCAGCGGGGCGGGCAGGGTGGCGGCAACAACCGTGCCCGCAGCCTGACCCGCGATGAGTCCTTCGAGCGGGACCTTGCTCAACGTGCTCAGCGCAACGCCTTACGGGACATGTCCCTGGATCGGCAGTATTTCGCCAATCAGCAGCCGCCCATCAACAGCTACGCGACCTACGACCCGCGGCGGTCGCGCCTCCGCACCGAGCAGGACATGCAGATGCGCGGCCAGCTGATGGACCAGCAATACCTCTACGACATGGATATGGACCCGCTGTACGGCAATCTCAACCCCATGATGGGGGCCTACCACAACTCGCTGCCGCATAACTCGTTGTCGCATAATTCGCTAGCTTACGCCAACAGTATGGTGCGGGCGAACCTTCCGCAGACGACGTCGCTGAATGACCCGCTGTACGGTAACTCAATGAGCATGAGCAATATGGCGGGGGTCAATCCGGCGTCTTTGCGGACCATGCCGCAGATGGTGACGACGGTGATGCCGGCCGCGGTGGTGCAGCAGCAGCAACAGCAGCCGCAGCAGCAGCAAGTGGTCGCCAGTTCGATTACGCCCACGGTGGTGGGTGGTGCGCAGCAGCAGGGTACGGCCAGCGGGGTGGACCCGCTGTTGACGCTGAAGGCCCAGCTGTTGGAGCTGCATAAGGTGAATCAGTCGTTGCGCCAGGATATGGAGTCGACGACGCAAAAATTGCAATCCAGTATGAGCAGTATTAAGACGTTTTGGAGTCCGGAGCTGAAGAAGGAGCGTGCCCTGCGGAAGGAGGAGATTGCCAAGTTTGCGCTGGTGCAGGAGCAGCTGAGGCTGTCGAACCTTGAAAATCAGGTGAGTTTATGTTTAACGCACCATTCCGTACAGTAATAATTAAGGGTAGAATAAGGGATGAAAGGTAAAGGATGTACTCGTCCATGAAGTTTTCCACTGTGTATCTGGTTCAGACCATGAAGGAATTTGTTGGGGACAGCGAAACTCCTCCGTCTACATATGAGGTTAAAGGCAAGATTCCAAGAAAGTTTGCAGGAACATGTTGCTGGGATGGCTGGATTTGTATACTTTTGCTGACATTTTTTGAATTGCAGTCAAATCCAATCTAACCGATTTCGATTCGTGAAAGTTAATAAAAAATCTCTTCTAAATAGACACATAATACTGAACTGTAATAAGAGTACACCTTAACCCCATTGCAAAACAATAAATCGCATTGCAGCAACAGCAAGTCAGTGTTTCATTTTTATGAATTTGGCCTTTCACGATCATTGCCGCGGCTTATCGATGATAATACTTCGTCGCGTAACCAAAGTTTTTAACACCCGCAATCCCTGAATCTTTTTCAATTTTAAGTTTTGGCCCAGATTCTGTTATATGCTTGACAATTTCGAGCTGTTTAAATTTCCTTCCCTGAGAAAATGTCACTTCTTATTGGCTTTTTCTGTGTCATTTCACTATAATTTCGATCATCTTAATGCACCCTTTCCTGTACGCATCCGCACATATCCTTGTGTTTTTTCTCCCGATTTTCCCACACCCCCATCCAATGTATCAAACAAAGCACACACAATTTATCGATCCTCCCTCTCCCTCTCCCTCTCTCTCCCTCTCTCTCCCTCTCTCTCTCTCTCTCTCTCACACACACACACATACACACACACACATACACACACACACGTAGAGACCTCTCCTCGCAGGTTCTTATTTAATACCATGGATGTACGCACCAGCGCATGTTCCAATCATCCCGGAATCACATATCATTTATTCTAGAGCAGTCAGCTCTAAGTGGGCTAATTTGCTCGCCGGCCTCCCGTTTCCCACACCCGATCCACCCCCGATCCCTCCCAGGCGGCATGGATTCCCCTTGCGCACCCCATCGCCAACGTCTTATTTAAGACCCCATAATTCTGACTGATAACACTGACAACTATGCAAAAATATAAATTCAGCAGCACGTCGCGGCGACCGGAAGTGAGCGTGAACACGCACACAACAAAGGCAGTGAGCCCGAATGTCTGTCCCTATCTGCCTGGGTCACAGCGTTCCCTTGGCTGTCTGTCTTCCTGGAGCGGAAATGTTTTCGAACGCTAGCTCCGTATGCGCACTGCCTATTTCGGCCCACACGTATCCACACATAAGGTAGAGGAGGGAGCAAGAATTACCACCCCCCGCGCTCTTTTTTGTTCGGCTCAAGAGGAAACTTCTGCTGTTCGCGCGCGTCCCGCGCGGCTGTGTGAGAAAGTCCCTCGAGATTTCTCCGCCGTTTTTGGCGCGCGCGCTCGGGACGCTGTCTGTGTCTCGGTTTTATTGATTGCCTGCAGATTTCTCCCACGAACCGACAGACCGACACAGACACAAGCACACACACACACACTCTCATGTCCTATCCCAAAGGGTACACCAGGATTAGGGCCTTGTGACGTCATACGCGTTGGCCTACATGTGCGGCGGAGACGGGGAGACGGGGAGACGGACGACCGAAGGGATGAAGGCCCATTACGTGGGATCATTTCCTCAGCTCACCCACGCCCAGCCAGCCAACGAAACCAACGAACACTGCCGACGCGAGCGGATGGAGAGATTTGTCTGCTCGTGAAGTGGGGCGCTCCATATAATAATGCCGAGGAGGTCTCTCCCCGGATAATACGGAGGGGACAAACGTCCGGAGAGAGGGTAGAATTGCCGGGAGAGCGAACGCGAGAAGAGAGGGAGAGAGATCGATTAATTCCGGTTGAAAAACACGAGTATACACGAGCTACACTACATTCAGGCAACCTTTTTTTCGCTTTCTCTCTCTCTCTCTTACACTCAAACCGACAAAGGTCTTTTTCCGAGGGATGCATGTGGATGTGGTGTGTAACGTGCCAAAACGAATGACCTAACCCGGCTATAATCTGACAAAAGCCGTGTGTGTATGTGTGGTGTGTCAATGGAGGGAACATTTTGTTTTCCTCTTCCCTGCTTGTCCCGTTCAATCCTGGTTGGGAGCAGCGTGGCGCGCGTTGTTATTATTCGCCGGTTGTCGGCCGTGACAGTTGGGGTGAAATGAAATGGAAAAGGGGCAAGATAGGCTGAGACAGACAGACCAATTTCAGGCCTGCTAAACTATAATCTCAAAACTGCCATATTCCCTTTCTCATCCATCATTTTTTCTCTCCCGCGGATGACGCGGTGGTCGCGTCTCGGTGGCCGAGATATTTCGGGAGAGCCTTTTGGCTGCATTGTCTGTGCACGCTGCTGTGCACGCTGCTGTGCTTGTGATGAAGGGTTTTACGGCGTCCCGTCAAGCACACTAATTTCTGTCATTAAATATTAATGCGCCAGTGGTGTGTGTATGTGTGTGTTTGTGTCTGTGTGTATGTGTGTGTGTGTGTGTGTGTCTGTGTGTGTGTGTCTGTGTGTCTGTGCAATGGACGTGCAAGGGAGCAAAACGATCGAATGAGGGTGGGAGGGAATCGCAAGAACAGATTTCGCGGTCGATGTTGTAATTGTCAGGCGCCAGTTGTTTGTTTCCGGGGCATGATTCCCAATTACGGAGGGGAAAACATCAGAGGAATAACAATTTCGGAGGATCTTGTAGTGCCTGAGGTCATAGGCCTTAACCTTTCTCTCCGGTTCCCGGCAACATTTTGGGATCGGTAGAATGTGCGAAGAGAACGCGGAAAAAACCCAAATTCGGTGATGGTCTTCTTAGACGAACTGAACTTCTTCAAGTATTAAATTTGAGCTCCAGCCTAGGACATTGTACGAGTATACAGTAGTATACATAGTAGTATAGTAGTAGTATATATATGATTGTCGGTTATATGTATGTGCAATTAGTTACCAATAATGGGCTTATAGACAACTTCAGAGTTATTTACGCTAATATTCCATTGCGATTACTTTTTAGAAACACTCTCAAATCATCCAGCAACTGGATGATGAACTTAAACGGACCAACCATCGTGACCACCGCGGCGGTGGCTTTCACGGACCCGGCGGTCCCGGGCTCTATCAGGACCTCGACTCGCTGCGCTCCGAACGCGAACGGCTCATCAAGGACAACCAACAGCTCCGCGACACGATTCGCGACTGCGAGAGCCGACTTGATTCACAACGACAGACCCTCGAGTCGCGCGATGAAAGCATCAAAAAGCTCCTGGAGATGCTGCAAAGCAAAGCGCCGACCAGCAATCTCCGGTGGATCGAAGAGGAATTCCGTTCGGACCACGAGCGGACCCGGCAACGGTTGTTCGAGGCGGAGAGCCGGGCGCGTCGGTTGGAGGAGAACCTGCAGATGAAACAGCGGGAGATGGGCAAAATTAAAGAGGTTCGTCTTGTTCCTTTTTCTGAATTTTCGTGCGGTTCGTTCATGGGTGTGGGTGTGGGTGTGGGTGTGGGTGTGAGTATGGGTCTGAGTGTGGGTGTGGGTTTGGGTGTGGGTGTGGGTGTGAGTGTGGGTGTGGGTTTGGGTGTGGGTGTGGGTGTGGGTGTGGTTGTGGGTGTGGGTGTGGGTGTGAGTGTGCATGGATCGGCTCGCCTTTGACTGTGTATGCATGAAGACGTTGCGGAGATAGTCCCTGGTGGTCGGCATGGGACGTCTTTCGGCGGAATCACGCCGGGGCGCTCGGGGACTTGCTATCTTTGCGGACGCGGGAGAGGCGGCTAATGTTGTTTGTCGGTTTTGTAGGACCTCAACATGCAGAGCGAAACGTTACGGCAACTTCAGAGTCAATATGAGCTGCTGCTGCGGGATGGCGACCCAGCGTCGCGAGCTAGTGCCTGGCAGACCATTGTTGACATGAAGGTGAGATGCATGTGCTAGTTACAGTTACTCCCTATTACAATCAATCAATTCCAGTAGGTGGCAGTACGGTCAATAACGACGACGAGTGAGGGTGATCATGGCAAAACATAAAATTACTAGTAGTCAACGTATTTCTTTAAAAAAAATAAGAAAATTGACCATGTACTAAGGACTTCTAGATTTAGTTTTTTTTATTAAGGAAGCTTGTTTAGCTCTCGTCGAAGTTGGTCTACCTAATTTTAGCTTTCTCATTATATAAATCCGTTACTGTAATTATGTAACCAGGACTTTTGGTTCACTTGTTTTCAGAAACAAGAAACATAAAATGAAATTAGTTATCAAAAGTTTTTGTTTAGCGAGGTGCATTGATAACACCTCGAATTTTCCGTTTTTGACAAACGAAAGCCAATGAGTAGTTCGAATTGAGTTGAGTCTACGCATCTTTGAATTAACAACTCGAGAAGTCAGGACCGGTGTTCGCCAATACCAGGATGATGCAGCGCCCTAATTGACCTCCACATTACCGACTGACCTACAGAGCGAACAAGCTGAAGGCTCACATACATTCACACGAGTGGTGGCGCTGTTGTCGCCAGTATTTTCGGACTACCCTTAACTGCACTCATTCAGTCAAATCGAAAACCGTATCGGTTTCCAATCTGAACAGTAGCAAAATGTCCATCACAAATTGCCCTGCGAGGAGCCGCATCACACAACAGAAAATGCTAACTCACTTAATCGAGTATATATTACCTAAATATAATCTGTTCAAGTTAGAGACTTTTAAGCCGAACAGCCTAATCCCCTTGACCGTACGTACAGACCGTACTTGACTGTACGTCTGACCGTACTTGACCGTACGTACAGACCGTACTTGACCGTATTGTATCTGTTAGTGTACT
>LRSR01008014.1:0-44447 GCA_001579985.1 Hypsibius dujardini
AGATGAATGGTGAAACGAAAACACAGAAAATTCTTAGAAGTAAGTTTCTGAAGAAAAAGATTCAGGTCAAACACAAAGAAACAAAGAACGTGCCTGTGCCGCCAGTCACGAGATTCAACAAGTGAGGCGGACAGCTGATCGGCCTGCCATGCAACGAAGGCGGAGTTACCCCTAGCTGCCCGTTTTTGCCCCTCCCTGCCCCCTCCGATTTTTAATTTATTTTTTATTTTATAGAGTTGCACCTGTTCCACCCCTAAATTTTTTTCTTTTTGTTGTTGTTGTTTTTTTTGTTTTTTTTATGTTTTTTAAATTTTTTTATTAATTTATTTGATAGAGTTGCAACTCAAACCGAGCTGCCCCCAGCGGGGGTCAGACGATTTTCAGAGGGGGGGCATACGATTTTCGGCAGGGGGTCCACGTCAGACCCCCTTCAAGCCCCCTTGAGCCATTGTGTCCCAGGCTCACGTCCTCACTGCTCCACCCTCAGATACCCACCCGGATAGATGACTCCAATCTCACCGCGATGGAGGTCCTTGTCGGCATAGGCCAGCAGAGCCCCGGTAAAATCCCTTGAAATGGTCGGCACGGCATCTCCCGTGAAGCCGGTACACTCTCCCGTCGCGACTGACTGATTTGGTCGGACTCTTGAGCGCAATATCCTTCGAGGATTAGAAGGTTTCCAGCGTCCGGACAGTCGCACTTTTTGCCGGTACAATTTTTGTCTCCGTCGATGGAGGGTGTGACCAGCGGGCTGGGTGTAGTGACCAAACCTTCCGGAAGCTGGAAACAAAGGTTCCAACCGCCCTTTTTGATGAAGCAACATCCAAGCAATTCGCAGTAGGCTCTCGAGACACCGCCGGAAGCGCAAGAACGCCGCTTATCTGTTGGAACGGCTTGGCATTGTTCCGGATTGAGCGTGGAACGGCCGAAGGTGGGAGTAGTCGATTGGGTGGTCGAGCCAGTGAACCGGGTTTGATTGGAATAGAAACATCGGTTCCATCCACCCTTTTTGGTGAAGCAACAACCTAAATACAAAAAGTTCCATGTACATTAGAATTTATATTACCAGTTATATATTACCATACAGCGTTTTATTTTACCCTTAAGTAAAAGTAACTGTTAACTGTAACTGTCTTAGCCCAAACACCTTCTCCGCAGTTGACGTATTCCGCCGTGCTGATGGCATCGCATTTAGCCGGGTCCGGTATGGTGGGCGGGGTCAGTGGCGGCGTATGCAAGGTCTCATTAACGCGATAACAACGACTCCATTCGTTCTTGCGGGAAGAGCAACAGCCTCGGAGGAGGCAGTCCTGTTTATGAAGAAAGCAATCGGACTCAGATCATTTAAATGGACTGATATAATTGGGTTTTTTCGTTTTTTTTCAGTTGCGATCCCTTACCGCTTCGGAAATTTCACCGACGACGCAGGGAACATATCTGAACAGAAATTTGTCAACGTTCAAATGAAACAGTCTACACACAGACGGCACGATGTAAAAAGCGCTGGGAAGTTGCCCTCCCGAAAAACACTATCCTAAATACGGTTAAAATCGATAACGGTTTATTTACTAACCGTTACTAACCGTATCGATAACCGTTCCATGTTGAGTAAAAAATACCATTGGTATATAGTATTATTTTGTATTATAGTATAGTATTTTATTCAGTATTTTTATTTTTATTTGTAAAGGACGAGTACAGTGCCAATTATTGCTAGTCCCTGTTAGCTCCGCGGTATGTGCTCTGCCTCATATAAGAAGGTTAACGATTTAATTCTCGGGTGACTTTTTTCCCAATTTTTTCTCACCCCTCGAGGCCGGTTGGTCATGCCAAATGATGCCAACTAATTTTGTGGTCAAGAAGGAGCATTTGGAGAAGATTGAACGTTGGTCAACCAAGTGCGGCTCAGCCCAGAATTGTATGTTTTTGCATCCCATTTTGGGATGCAATTATGGATTCATTTCGATATGGACAAGAAGATAGACCGCCAAATTTTAGCGTATTGTGGTACCGTTTCGAGTACCATAAAGGTACACATGTACCATAAAAGTACAATTTTAATTAAGATTCGAAATATTCTCATTGTTATATTGTCATTTTTTTGTCAGGGTTCTGAAGGGAAGTTTGTGAAGTTTAATGTGAAATTTGTGACGTTCGTGTTTGTTGTTGTGATTTGCCGGTCAATATTTTAAGGTCGATTCTCATGTGCAAAATATTGCTCATATGTACTCGTACTGTAATTCCCATGCTCCTTCTTGTCTTGTGAGAATGATGTTTCAGTGTCAAGTGAAGAATGCGCTTGTTTAGATTGTTGTCATGTTCAAACGATAAGGATGAGTCTTGAAGCTCGGTAGGAGACTCGACTTCTCGTTTCGTTTTCTAGCTTCTCATTCAGTTTTACTTTCCATCGGCTTGCTATCTCGGCTTCTCTCAATTTGTTGTGCAAGTAATAATACCGAAAAGGAGTACTCTTAATTATCGTGTATCGTAAGGTCAACAGGACTTCCGGGTTCTCGAAGGGAAAACAGGTCGTCACACTGGTTCCGAAAAGTTCTTTGCCTACGTTGTGAGTTCCTGTACCATCAGGATAAACGGCAAAATTTGGACAACCTCTATTTGAATTTTTGTTTGTTTGGATCTTCGTTCGATATCACAATGCCGGATCAGACGCCTGCAATCAATCTCGACGCCAAGCAGCTCGCAAAGGAGGTGACGTCACTGGCGGTGGTGAATGATGTGCGGCCACCGTTGTTCAGTGGCAAGGCGGGGGAGGATGTGACGGCGTGGGTTTGACGGTTCGAGACCGTGGCGAAGGCTCTCGAATGGGACTCAACTCGACAATTGTCACAGATCGGTGTTTATTTGTCCCTGTTTGCAGCTAGCTGGTACGCGAAGGAGACGCGCGACGGTACGGCAGCCTTCGCTACCTGAACTCTGTTCCGCGCTGCCATCATCAAACGCTTTGAAGCAGAGGACTACAAGGCCCAGATCAAGCGGGAGCTAAACAATCGAAAGATGGTCAAAGGAGAACCGGCGGAGGACTACTTCAACGACGTCCTCACCCTGTGTGACAAGTACGACCGTGAGATGGACGATGATGACATCATCGAGAAGCTACGGAATGGATTGTATGTGGAGCTGATGTCCGAGTTTGCATCTCTCACGCAAGTACCCCAATGTCATTTTTGTCTGACATGAAAATGGCGCTCGAATCTATCCGCCGCGAAAATCGGTTCAGACAGGACAGAAGTCAATTTGGTCGTCCTGATTCTGACAACGGTTTCCAGAAGTCAGGGGCATTTTTGGGAAAAGTCAACGGAGGATACTCTACCCGCACCAACGGAAATGATCGTTTCGGCGGATACGGTGGCAGCCGCGGAGGCCACAGCGGCGGCGGATTCGGACCCGGCGGCAACGGCGGCGGTCCCAACTACAATCACGGCAGCGGCGGAAATAATGGAGGACACGGAAACCAAGGTAGCGGCACCGCTGGTCAAGGTAACGCACTCTCGTCCATTGGGAACGGCAACAGAAGCAGTCAAGGTGGAACCAGCCCAAGCGTTCGAACAGGAGGGGGGAGGAGGAGGTTCCCGCAGAGACCGACCCCCTGTAACTTGCTACACTTGTGGCGGACCACACATCCAGCGTCACTGCCCGGAGAACCAGACTGACGAAGGTCGGGGTGGTGGAAATCATTAAATGCGAGGCTTAGTGGCCCAAATACCGGAAACGGCCGGTGCGGAGGATTCTACTACAGAGAAACCGGTACGGGTACTCCACATGCTCTTTTCTGATGGAGTAGATGACCGCTCCGTTCCCGGAGTGGGCGGGTCTGTTGATTGTAGCGACACAAGTCGAAAGTGCTGGACAATTTCTTCAACCAACAGTTATTATTCTCACGGCCAAATGCAACGGCATTGCACTCGGGATGGACTCGGCAGAGGTGCCGGCAGATTTCCGGATGTCCCACGCGTCTAATGTGGAGGTCGTTTCTGGTTCCGCTCTGGAGAGCCTCGCCGTAGACAGTTGTGCCGTTGAGCTGGTGGAGCGCCTTGTCGTTGAAGGTCAGGAGGACCGATCCGACGTCACGGCTCAGCACCGGCAGGGCGTTGTCCGCAAAACCGACGCAATGTTTGGTCTTGTATTCATACGAGACGAACCGGCAGTCGAAGGGAGCGACCTTGTCCACCAGACCGCTCTTGAAGTCCGCCTCATCCTCCGCGGAGACGCTGCAACTCTTGAGGCATTCTCGTCCGCTGTGCGCGTCAGGCAAGCTGCTCATGCTGGTGTGAATGTCAGGTCCACTGCCGCGGGAGTCCGCTCTCCATCCGTCCAAAATCTGTGGATCAAGTGATAAACGGATGAGTTGGTCCAGACAAGGCAAAGAATTCAAATTAAAGTAAATACTTACCACCAGATTTTTCTCATCTGGGCAAGGGCATTTGGAATCCTTCTCCTCGGGCTTGGGTTTGGGTGTTGTGACTAGCAAGCTCTCGGTGGATGGGCGGGTAGACTCTGTGGTAGAGGCATTCGGATCCACCGTAGGTGTTGAATCAGTGGGAGTCGAGTCAATCGGAGTCGGCGTAGAAGGACTGGGACCAATGGGAGTGGGTCCAGTGTCCGTCGTAGTCGGCTCGGAAGGGTCCTTCGTGGTGGAGCCACTCCGATCCACCGTGTGAGTGGAATCGATCGGAGGGGCGCTTGACGGTGTGGTTGGTCCCGGTCCGGGCGTGCTCGTTTCGAAAGCCGTTATGGAAGCTGTTGATGGAGTACTCTGGGGGATTTTCGGTGATCGATGAGTCTTAGTCTTGAAGGGTTTGACGGTGGTGTACTGGACGTTGTGATAACAAGCCGACCGTCTGCCGATCTTTTCGAAGCAGCAGCCGAGTGACTCGCACTTGTCCTTGTTCACACCGTGTCGTCCGCACTTGATTTTATGCTGCAACCGACAAGCTTCATTAGGATGGGGAGTGGTGGTGTGGGGTGTGGTGATCGGCTGCCTGGTTCTGCTGGGCCCACGCGTGCGGGTTCCGTTCCGTTTGGGGGTCGTCAATTTTGTCTTCTTGGAATGCCTCGTTGACGGAGTGGTTGCTCCAGGGTTGGGCGTTGGTTTGGTTGATCTTGTTCCCGTGGAGTCCGTCGTGGTGGAGGCGGTAGTCACCTCGGTTGTGGTGGTTTCTTCGGGCTCTAGCCCGAAGAGCACATAAGAAACTCATAAGAAACTGCAGAGTAGAAGACAATCAACAGTAATACCTTCGACGCCATTTTAGGAGGGAAATAAAGCGGAATCGGTTCAGGGACCAAAAACGTTTTTACCGTGAACGGGAAATTTCTGTCTTTACACGCAGATTTGATCGTGATTTCTGGCGGTTCGCAGCAGTTGCGCTAGTTAGCTGCATTCCATCCAGGACCGGGCTTGTTTTTTCTTTGGCGATCAAATCACGCTCTTACATCGAAAGGCGAGGCATACCTTTGAACACTTTCTCCTGTTGTAGAACATGTAGATTGTAAAAAAACATTTACGTGAGCCGACTTTGCAACACCGGCTTCTAGGTACTAAAGTGAGTGAGTGAATCGGGGTTGTAACCCATGTCCCAGGCTATAGCCCAAAACTTACTGGTAATTTGGTTCCCTCTTCTCTAACCAGGTCCCACGAAAAGTCTTCACCGACCGCAGAGTCACTTTCTGATGGAATTTTACCTTGCGTGAGTCATATAACGATCGACAAAGTGCGGGCGAGTTCTACAGCCAAAAGGTTGCATTTCTTACACACGAGATCATAATGTGGGGACCAAAGGAATGGATGGTGTTGGGACCTTTAAATTAATTTTTTTTTCCAGCAAAAATAGAACTTGCAGATAGTTCAAGTATCGGAGGGAAATGAGGTAATAAGACTGGTCACACAGGTATTTTGCATTACATCTTACACCAACAGCCAAAACGAACATTTAACACTACAATACGGTTGCATCATGTGCTCAGTTAACATAGGAAATGAATGCACTAGCAGTGTCCGGCGTGACTGCCAAGATTGACAGATAGTTTAAGCTCTTGAGCCAGCAGTTGTTGTTCGCTTTCACATAGACAGCGGCGTTGCACTTTGGAATTGCTGAGCAAATCTTCTTGCATAGCTGTAAGTAGAGTTAGTACTTGAGCAGATCCGGTCACAGGAAGGATTCGGATTAAGAATTGCAAACTCACCCCCGGATGGCCCACATGTTCAACGTGTAGATTATTTGCCACACCAGCTGGGAAATTGTTCCCAGGGAATGTGGTCCCATTTACAAGGTAAAGATCCTGTAGAAAACCGCATGAGGTCAATTAAGTGTTCTCTGTTATTTAAACGGTAGCAATTTACTTTGTCGATAAGGGCTAGGATAACGGCGTCAATGTTGCGTGAGATGATGGGTTCAGCAGAATCTCTGAATCCGATACAGTGTCTCGTTTTATAATCGTACGAGACCAAACGACATTCGAACGGCGGAACGTCACCAGGAAGAACGGACGCCGGCGAAATTTGTTTTTCCTCTTTAGTGAGCTTGGATTGTCGAAGACACACCCTGCCGTCTTCAGACTCCGCCAAAACACGTCTATTATAGAGACCAGCTCCTGTCCGTGCATCTGCTCGCCAACCGTCCACAACAATGAGATTTAATGGATCTGGACATGGACAGTCCAGATGAAGAGGATTCTTCATCGACTATTGGACTTTCTGTTGTAGTAATAGGTGTCGTTGGGATCGGCGATGTCTCCGGACTGGTAATAGCGGAAGTTGAAGTAGAAGAACTGGTATAGAGCGTGGTTTCTTTTTCTGGACCAGAAGTGACCGGTGGGGCCGGAGTAGAAAAACCGGTATAGAGCGTGGTTTCTTTTTCTGGACCAGAAGTGACCGGTGGGGCCGGAGTAGAAGAACCGGTATAGGGCGTGGTTTCTTTTCCAGGAATAGGAGTGACACTTGGAATAACCGTTGGGGCTGGAGTTATCGGTGGAACTGGTTTGTGTTGAGCCGGTGTAACGGGTTGACGGTTTTTCTGGACTGGTGATGACGGAAGACGGAGTGGATGGACCAGCATTAATTGTTGATCGTGTTGTTGGTGGGCGTGCGGTCGTAGTGGACATTGTTTTGTTTGGATTAAAACAACCACTACAGTATATCTTCTTTTTCCGGCTTCTGTGGATCAAATGCAGGAGATTATTTAATTATTAGAAATGTGCGGGTGCAACTAGAGAAGTGGTATAGTAATATTGTAAAAAAGCTTCGTCAAGCCACAGGGTTCTTACATGGTTTCTTCGTTCTGTAACAACATCCCGCGGCGTAACACGTTTGAGTAAAGCAAGGAACTGTCTCCTGCTCCATGATACTGTTGCATTTTGCCGTAAATTCCGGCGTTTCATACTGCCAATTCAGATCGTCCCATCCTCCTCGACCGACTTGCCCATCAGCGGATACTGCAGCTCAAATATCTGAAATGGATATCAGTTTTAGTGGAGACAGTTTTACGAGTCATTTACAGGACCCAAATCATACATATTGCATTTAATTAAATTGAGGCTTACTTGCTGGCAGATAAACAGACAGTCCAACCAGGACAAAGATTCCCCATAAGGGAGTCGCTCCCAGTGTCCCCATGAATTGGAAGGTCTTGATTTTGTATGGTTGAATTAGTGTTGAATTTGAAATATACAACTACTGCAGCGTTTGGTTAGAAGCTAACTTTGAGACCATATATCTTAAGAAGATCACTAGCATCGACTTAACTTGAAAATGAAAAATAATTGTAACATTTATTTCATACTCAGTAGGTAGTTTGAGGTTTTTATCTCGATCGTGCACCGTACATTTCTAAAAAACAAAGTTGACCAGGCAGTAGAGGGTCTTTCATAGACAATCCGTCCGTTGAAACAGCATCACATACGATCTCTTCCTATATTACTTTACGTATTATTACTCTTGTGGTATCTAACGATTTACAGTAACGATAAAAATGGGCTGGCTGATGATGCTGAAAGCGGGAGACACTCATTTCACAAGTGACCGGAAAGTTGTTAGAAGCGCTGTCTGCCATGTCAACGAATTTTGTAGTGTGTGGACGTGGTTGTTGATTTTTCTTTTGTTATCGTCGACCAGCTTAGAAGGACATACCAGGGTGAGGTCTCAGACACAACCAAATGTTGGGACAAGCACAGAGCGAGAGTAAGGCAAGCGGTGCAAGCAAGTAGCTTCCAGCGAGGAAGACAAACAGAGGTACGGTACAGAAAAACATACAGACAGCCAGATAGAACCTTGGGTTCCATATTTGCGTAGACATGACACATACGGTAGATGTACAGACGGAAGTCCTGGTGCATGAAATATCATCTTCATCTGAATCGTATTCCCTTTATCCGCTTATCCGTGGGCTGAGAAGAAACGCAAATCATCTTTCGTAACTGAGAAACACACAAACGGGCCGCGAACGTTTAAATGAAGCGTGAAAAAAACAAGCAGATACACGGTATTTTACAGCTTTCGCCGTTGAACAGTCGCTTCCCGCACTGTCTGTTTTCCTTTGCTATCCTGTTGTATGTCTAAGGCCAATCAATAATGCGTACTAACGCAAACGCTCCCTTACAGCAACAACAATACGAAAAAACTTGAAACATTGTTTATGTGAAAGGTGCTTATTGCTTCGCACGTCCTGTTTTCGGGCGCGATCCTCCCGATGCCAATGTTTTCTCATTTTCTTCTGACGCGCTCCGGCCACTTTCCGCTTTCTTAGTGTCTGAAAACAAAGAATGCCTTCAATATATGTATGCTTTCTGGATTAACATTTAGCAATATAAAATGGTACACAGAAAGAAAAATAGATTGGGAAAATTAAAGGTATAAACAAACTCAATTTCTGAACGTAAAAATTCTAAAGTACTTCTTGAATAAAATATCACGATGTAATATAGCAAAGTTACTAAACAGTGTATTACCAGTCTTGTAGGGGGTGTCTTGGAGGTCCTGTCGAATACTGTCACACCGCTTCAAAATATGATAACCCGTGGCGAGGCGATGGATCATTAGCTGCATCACCAGAAGGGTGTCATTCAGATTCTTCTCGTACGCCTCAATGCGGGCAGTTCCGGTCAGCGATTGGCCGGAAAGGCTATCTAAAACCATAAACAGATCAGCAATAAATGATAATACCAATCATGAACATCAATCCCACAATTTAACATGATGAAAAAATGGCAAACCACATGTGTAAGAGGTACAGGGAAGACATACCGGGATCGGTGAGATCAACTCCTTCCACGATTAACTGCCTGAAGTTGCCATACTCGTCCTCCGAGATGATAGTCTCCTTGGAACCCTCTGATCCATCCAAAGGCAACCCGAGACGCTCTGCAAAACCGAATCTGGTCAAAGCAACTCTTTGTCTATATGTCTGTCTACCTGTGTTTGCCTGACTGCATGCTTGCCTGTCTATCTGACTGTTTGTCTGTCTGATTGCTTGTTTATATGTCTCTCTAAATATGTGCCAGTCTGTCCGAAGGTAATGCGTCCCATAAAGGCCCGCCTTCGTGTATTGATATCTGTTTTTCTTATGAGCTCAAAAAAGCAGTATGTCAATACGTACCGAGTGCCGCTTTGTGCTCCAGTCCAAACGCCGGCGCTTTCAACGTTACATCCACAATCTGATCGGACTCTTTGGTCACTTTGTTCTTGCGTTCTCTATATGCTGGCACTTTCGGCTTGAAAAGAGTCGGCCCGGACGACTTCACCTCCACCTTGGCTGGCTTCAGAGACGCCGCCTTCAACCGGTCCACGGCGACGCTGGACAAAGAGGCCGCCGTCATCGTTCCGTCCTTTCCAACGACAACATTGCTCGCGCTGACCAGGGATGACGGAAGGACGAGAAGAGACGCGACAATGGGAACGTTCGGTAGCGGTGGTGGTGAGGGCGTCTTCGAGGCGGGCGGAGAAGGAACGGCCGTGATGATGGGCTCCACCGCATCTGGAATGGGCATCGGCACTTCATCAGCTTTTTGTTTACGAAGCGCTTTGGCCGGCGGCTTCGTTTTTCCAGCTTCATCAGTGGTCTTGACAGTGGAAGGAGGTTCGGGTTTCGTCGATTCTTCTTTATGGCTAACACTACTGCTCGACGCGACCGATGGAATACTTTCAGGCTTTTGGCTGGCTGTTTTGGAGTAGGAGGAATTTTTAGGAGCGCCGGTTGATTCCGGTTTCCATTTGTCGTCTTTGTCGCTGGAGGATTTCGACGATTCCGATACTGACGCGGGGCGTGATTTTTTTGGCGCACCAGGTTTGGGGCGACGAATCGGCGCTTCACCGTCCTCTTCTTCCGCGGCGGCTTTCACGGCGGCTTTTTTCGTTTCCGCAACTGAAAGGACAAACAAGATGCCGCCGGAAAGGCTAGAACGTTCGAAAGGTACAACACATGCAATCACTTGACTCACCGTTGATATTCCACGGAAGAGACTTGGCTGTTTCAACAGCAGGCACCTTCATCGGCTCGATTCTTCCCGCAATAGCCCTGCCGGATTCGTTGCCTTCCGCCAAGCTGACCACTGTCGCGGAACGCACTTTAATCGGCGGCGCCGGGCCGGCAATCATCATCGGCTTCTTCTTCACCCCCACGTCGGGAAGGAACTTGGCCACCATCCTCAAGGCTCGCTTCGGTGTCACTTTTTCCTTCTCCTCTTCGGTTGCGTTATCCTCCGCCCTGGACTTTTTTTCTGCCACACCAACCGCCGGTTTTCCCACTACCCGTTTTACCGTCTTCTCCTTCTCCGGCTTCTTTGCGACCGTTTCCACTTTAATCAGCATAGACGGCTTCGAAATGGCACTCTTAGATGAAGCGGGGATAACTTTATTCGGCTCGACGGAAGCTTCCATCGCCGACGGGGCGTCTTCCATCCTTGTCTGCGAAGTACTGGGTTGCGGACTCGAACTCTTGACCTTGACTTCAACGAAAGGAATGATTTCCGGCTCGCGTTCTGTCGCCGGCGGAATGGGAAGCGGCTCCACAGCGGGCTTCTCGGTTTCCTTGACAGGTGACGCCACCTTCGTGCTGGTAACAGAGCCCACCGATTCCGAGCGTGCGATGCTCTCTGACTTGGAGAGTGAGCGTTTCCGGCGTTTTCCTTTCTCACCTTCTGTGGGAGGTGCAGCGTCCTTTTCGAAATCGTCTTTCGCGTTCGCAGTGGGCTCTTCCGTGGATGGCGCTAATGCGACAGCCGGACTGGTGACGGCCGCGGCGGCTGCAACGTCATCCAGCGCCAGAGCGCGGTCGAGTTTCGCGCGGTAGCATTGCCATTCGCGGCCGCGGAGTTTGCTGCGAATCTTCTGCTGAAAAACGGTGGTCGGGGCGTACTGTTTGGAACCGACTTCTTGCAGATCGATCACCTTCAAGATGGCCGAAAGAGGCTTCCATTCGTCGTATCTGTACATACAGATCAAGTAATTTAATCAAAGACAAGACAGCATACCTCAATTGTTCAAACAAGAAAGAACAACCGCTTACCGTTTGTTCCAACTGTTGTAGTGAACATAATAGGCGATATCTCCAACATTGTCAAGAAGGCGAGCATGATACGGCACAACTTTCATCCCCTTTTGATTGCGATAGAGCACTTCCACAATGGCTCCTGGGCGCAACACTGAAGGATCCGCACTACCGACAAAACACACAAAATCAAATTTCAGTATGACCAACATCGGTTGTTGAAATCAATTTCAAACGAATTTAAGACATACATTGGCGGATCATCCGGCGCAACACGTTGTCGAATCAACGCCCATTCATCCTCCTCCTGCGGCGCTGCCCCGGAAATTTCTTCTGAGGCGTCCCGCTTCGTTACCACCGAGGGCGCTGAACTGGACGCGACTGACACGAGCATGGCCTGTCGCTCCCCGGGATCGGGCGATTCCTCCTTTATCTCAATGGCCAGCTCTTCGGTTGCGACGGTGGATGCCTTTCGGGTCCCTGGACGTCCACGGCCACGTTTGGTGGTGGTAGTGGTGGAAGTGAGGGTGGTTGTTGCCGCGCAGGGACTGGGCGCCTTTCTACGTTTCGGGGGCGGACTCTGAACGTGGCGCTCGGGTTCGGCGGAAGTGAGGCGCTCCTTTTCCGGTTGCTGATGTTGGTGGCGCTTCCGACCGAGGCGTATGTCGGTGATGCTGGTGCCGAGGTTGCGGAAAAAGTTCTCGAACCCACCAAACAAATACCTGAAACCAACGAAGAAATATAAAAATTTAGCAAACTTAATTTTATTGTTTCCGCAGTTTAATCAAAAACTTTAATGGCCAAATTAAGCCTTCCCAATCGCGTTGCCTTACGTCTGATAAATGCCCTTTAAAGCAGCGGCGCCATCAGCCGGCAGGTCCAGTTCCCCCACCAAATCTTCCCATTTGTCCTCCTGAGTGCAGTTCTTAAAACCGCCGGCATTTTGCACGGCTAAATATAGCTGGTACATGTCGACAGTCTGTCCACCAACCGACGGCGCTCCCTGATCTTGGTGTCCACTTTCATCGCGGTACCGCATCCAGAGGATCATAAATCTGGTTGCTTCATCATGATCCCGCTCGTCATCGGAATCGTCACGCGATGGGCCAGCACCTTCACCGGGATCCGCGCCGCCGTCTTCCGGGCTTTCACGCTGTTCCAACGGGGTGAACATAGTTGCCTAAATTCCAAATCAACAGATCAGCCAAAATATAATCAAGTATAAAACATTACACTGAATAACCAATGCCGTTAAAATAAATAAAACTATAAAATACTATTGAAAAGTAAAATAAATGATTAGAACAATCAGAAGAATAATACAAGAAAATAAAAATTAACAAACCGAAGAACCCATCCACAAACTATCATTGTACCTGCCAAGTCGGTGGAAGGGTCTTGTCTTTGAAATACTGCAGAGCGGTGTCTGGCTCCAGCTTGGTCAGTCGATCTTCATCCGGAGCGGTGTAGAAGGCCTCGGAGAATGGTTTGAGGATATCCTTTCGCACCTATTGGGCCACATAGAGGTGAAAAAATGCGAGCAAACAGTAGGTCAAGATAATATACCGGTAAGTACTGTATACCTTCATGTAGTTGGAATTGCTGAACAATCGCACTCGTAGCTCAGTTTCCGGGTCTAATTTGGGCTTTTTCCGGCAGTCCGGATGCACAACCTATTAATTAGCAAGACAAAATGAACAAAGTAATTGCGTCTTCATAAAACTATTGTTGACACAGCGTGAAAGCCTTTTTCAACACACTGCAACGACCATTGTCTAAGCCAGCAACTAAATTGAAATAAAAAGATAGTATAGTATATTTTGATGTGCGTCTCCATATCTAACAGTTAATAGTTTCAACAAATTAAAAAACAAGCTAATGAAAGAAATTGTCTCACCAATGCCGGTAGCCAGCGACACTTTTTCCGACCCGTCTGCGGGAGGCACACAACACTCCGGATGGGGTAATCCGGTAAACTGGTCGCCGCACCGCTTTCCGCTTCCTCCGTCACCACATTGCTTTCTTTAATCAAAGGTGCCGGTGCGGGTAACTTGACCGCCAGACTAGAGGTCTTGCGTTTGGCAGCCGCCACTGGAATCTTCACCGGCTCCTCCACCCTGGAAGAAGACGGTACAGCGACTTCCTCGGTATCCAAGGAAGGTTTGGATGTGACAGGCGGGGCACGGCGTTTAGGAGGGCCGCGACGTTTCGGGAGTGGCTCCTGCTTCGCGGCATTTTCCGCTGCCGGTGGTGCTTGTTGGAGCAATTTTTCCACCTCCTTGGTTGGTGGCAAAGTCTCCGTTACATCCTCCACTTTGACCAGCTTTTCCTTCTTCGGTCGGCCGACTCCCTTCTTAGTGACTTGAAAATTGGGACGTTTGGTACGGACTGACCGTCGGACAGCGTCACCGTCCTCCGTATCGTCCGTTGCTCCACTGGCCACCGAGGGATTGCGCACCTTCCTCTTAGTGCTTGTCTCCCCGGACTCTGAAGCAAAGTAACTAATTGATTGATCAAGACTTTATTTTGCTGCTGTTTCTCTTCCCATTTTTTATGAATTGTCTGAGGGATTAGTTTTGCCATTCGCTAACAAATCAGACTAACAGAGCTAAAACGTTGCAAAAAAAGCCAAACAAACAAGACAAAACATACCAATCAAGCAATCATTCTAAGAGTCTAGCTGTCAACAACGCTATAATTTGACCTGTGGAATTGGAGGGAGACGTAACAGATACGATTCTATAAATAAACACCTCAATGAATAAGCGGAAAAACTGTCAAAACCAAAGATGCAACCAAAGATGAAAAACATGTAGAATAAAAATATTTCCCACCACTTTACCAGACAATCCAGCGATCAATCAACAAGGTCAACGGAAAAGCACAATCAAGTCAAGTGATCAATCAACCATTGATCTGAAACGCTGACATACCTCCACTCCCGGAGGCAATCTTCTCCGGCTGCGTCAGCGGCAGATTATCCAACGAAATGCTCTGATCAAAATGTTTCTCGCTTTTTAAATGGATATTTGAGCGCTTGAGGGTTTTGACATCGCCGTCGTTGAAATGGACGGTGTAGACACTGGCGTCGTAAATGTGCAGAACAGTTACCGTCACCGCATCTCCTCCTCCGTTTTTCCCTCCCCCTCGCACCACGGCATTCCCCTGCACTTTCAGCTCCTTCACTTCCGTCACGATATCGGGATGCCGGTAAAGGGTGACATCACCAGTGGTCGGATCACGGGCTTTAAAAGAGACGTTAATGGCGACCGATTCAATTTTGGCTTCACAGAAGGCGCCTTCAAATTTGGCTGACACCTCCGTGCCTGGCTCCAGTAGTGCCGGCTCCTCGCTCTTGATGGGCGCCATCCTGCCTAGCTGAAACAAATCAAGCACCAAAATGGGACAAAAGATTACTTTTAGATAACAGATCTAATAATTATAATTAGTTAACAATTTTAAAAGAGACATTTTTTTAGGTTTGTCACAAACGGCCAACTAGGAAAATCTGTGATTTTTGGTAAGCCATTTAGGCAAATTCACCAAGAACCAAGCACTGGGTACGACCGTGTCGTCTTGATTTCCCTTTCGGAATCTCGGATCGGACGGTACACTTAATGTACTAATAACTGAAAAGTAAGTAGAGAAATTATGGGGAACTTTTTTTCTCGCTTTCGTGGAAGATGGAAGTCGAAGGGTGCAGGAAACGGCGACCAGGAGGAAAGCGAGTCAAAATGGCAGTGCACCATCGGAAATTGGCTTTCTTACCTGTCTGACTCTTGATGGCGACCAATGTTTGTATTGTAACCTTCTTAATCCGCATGAGTATCAGTCTTTCTTAACTCGACTTACCTTAACATGTTCGATTGAATCGACTTTTTGAATATATTTATTGGGTATATATATACGATGTAGCTGTCTGCTTTCATACTTTTTCCCGGTACATACAGTAACTACACAAGCCAAAGGTAATTTTACAACACATGGTCCTTAGATTTGATAGTTCTAGTCTGAGCATTTTTATAATCAGTCTATGCAGGAACTTAGCTAAAAGTCAATGAAAGATAAGACGGGAACAACTAACAGCAAATGAGAATCTATAACAGCAATTTGGCATTTTGATTTTGGTAAAAAATATTCTCAACAGAGACGTTACATTGGAGTGACTCAACTCAATACTCAACTTGCCCGAACAAACTTTCAAGCGCAGTTCCAGCTGAACCTGTAAGCCAGTTCGATAGAGTGGGCAACAAACAGCTGGACGTGAAGCACTCCGCCAACTCGCGTCGGAGTGCGCGGCGTCATCCACGTCTCGTCATCCCATCAGTAACGAAGAAACGGATTATTGTCCTTATCCAACAGCCTATCAAGGGCGAGAAAGGCATCTTGCACCAGCTTGAAGCGACTCAGAATGTGGTCTCGATCGTCTGGTCTTTTTCAATCAGGGAGTGTTCTTCAGAGTCGTATAGGACGGCCATCAGCTGAACGGACCGAATTCGGCTCAGCGTTTCCGGTAGGGACGATCGGTCGCCGCGTAAAGTAATAATACGTCAGGGTTATGTAGCGGGACGTAACCCGGATTGTAGCAGATGAACCCCGTGTCTGAGATCGGTACGTGAACGCGATGGTACCTAGAAGTAATTAAAACAGAAATCTGTGCCCATACAGCAGACAGGCAGGCAGACATAGCAGTTAGACAGACAGACAACAGACGATAAACATACAGACATACAGACAGGCGGGCAGACAGACAGACAACCAATTCCTTGTTTGGACGCCGGAATGCTGGTCACATGAGATCCAACAATAATGCGATCCCACCAGTCGAAAGCAGAGCTGTGCCGCTAATTTAGCGGAGGACTTTAGCGGCCGCTAAACCCGCTAAACCGCTACGCTTAGCGGGATTAGCGTTAGCGGTCAAGTTCGTCAGCGTAGCGGTAATTCCAATTAGCGGACGTAGCGGCAATGAAATTAGCGGTGCGGATTTAGCGGTCTTGTTGCGTTAGGAAGCAATAATTCAAATAACAGTATGAAGCAAAGTGTGTATTTCGGCTCGCCCTCCACTTGGTCGATAAATCGGCTCACTCAAGGGTTTTCTCTTTGATGGCAGCTGCTTGATTGTTTGATTTACTGTACTATGCTCTAGTATACTATGGCACTTTTGGAAATGAAACAATCAAGCAGCTGCCATCAAGAGAAACCCATGAGTGAGCAGATTTATCGACCAAGTGGAGTGCGAGCCGAAATACAGACTTTGCCTCATACGCGTCACATGTGAGACTGCTCAGCTTCACAATAGCTCACGTGACACGTCCAACTGGAAAAAGTGCTTTTTGTAAATGTAAAAATAGCTAGACTTTTCAAAGAGCCTGCTCAATGTTAGGAGATTATTTCTTTCACCAATGTCTAGAGCTGCCAAAGCGTCAGGCTTCTAATGACGGTGACTTTGAAAATCTGTTTTTCGGGAACGTCAATATTGATCTGCTATATTACCAGTGCCGCGTTAAGCGAAAGGCATCTGAAATGGATTTATAGACTAATAAAATTTACCATTAGCGGATTTAGCGGTTTTAGCGGTGCGGATTTTTCGACGATTAACGTTAGCGTAGCGTTAGCGTAGCGGTCAACATGATTAGCGTAGCGTTAGCGTAGCGGGAGTCTGAAACCTTTAGCGGCACAGCTCTGGTCGAAAGACAAGCCATTTGAGAGTACGACGATGTTGTCCGGATTCGCCATCCCCAAGCTGCGGAGGAAGAAATTGGTTAGCCGAAAAAACAGCTGATAACGCAAACAAAAGCAGACTATGCTGCGCCCCTTTTTCCCAGTCAGCCAGTCACCTCACTCGCTCGACACCGTAACTCAATGAGCAGTCAAACACACATAGAGTTCCCATTTTTCTACAAAATTTCATTTTCTGAACAAAATCAGCTCCCCCCCATCATACCAACAATAAGTAGAGGTTTAAATCATTCTTCTATATTATTATTTCATCTCAAACGATGGCGTCTTCATCAGATCGGCTGGTCAAATTGGCCTTTTCATCTTTCTCTAATTTAATGGTGCGCCAACCGACCCTCACACCCGCAGCCCATGAATGGACCAATTTTGCGGCTATTGTTGCCACTTTTCCAGCTTCAGTTTCCCCGAACCAAACACAAGGAAAAAGTGATAATCCTTTATTGACGTCTTCTGAGTCCGTCGCATTGGACGATGGCTCGGTTGTCCAGGAAGGATTTTCCTCGCCACCACAGAAAATGGAGACAATATGTATGGCTACTGGAACGAAGTGTTTGTCGGCCTCTGCGATGTCGGAGAGAGGAGATCTGGTTCATGACAGTCATGCTGAAGTCTTGGCTCGGCGTTGCTTGATGCGGTAGGTTGATTGATTGATGGATTGGTTGGCGCTGTATTATTTTTGATATTTCATTGTTAAGTTGCGGTTGCTTGATGGATAAATGTCAAGTTAATGTTTGGGGTGATACATTATTGTACAGTAACTTATACTGTGTTTCTACACATACTAAAGTGAATACTTCTTAATTGGATTTGATATTTCGTCACTTAATCAATTGATTATGTTGTGTCTTTTTTATGATTCCCGAGGTTTTTCCCTATGTTTTCGTTTAGATTTTTCTACCAGGAATGTCTCAACTCAATAAGAGGCAGTTCTGATTTTTTGGATTTTGGAGGCAGTCATGGGATTCATCGGTTTACAGTCAAACGTGGAATTGGCTTTCATCTGGTGGTCAGCCATACGCCTTGTACGTCAGATCGAAGTATAAATACTAACACGTCTTGCAGTCGGTAGATACAGATAAAGGCCAGAACTCCGCAGACATGCATCTAGGTATGCCAGCAAGCACGCAGGCAGTCAGACAGTCAGACAGATATACAGACAGACGGACAGATAGACAGATAGATGGACAGACAGACAGACAGACAGACAGACAGACAGACAGGCAGAAAGACAGGCAGGCAGATAGACAGACATACTGATTGATTGGTTTACAGATCTAGACAGAGGAAGAGATAAATTCTGGCATTTTGTTTTCAATCGTACTTGTGCATCCTAGGCGGCGACGCTTCCATATTCCCTGTCCAGCCGGAAGACCGTCAAGTAATCGAGAAACGAAAGAAAGTTGACGGACCCGAGGAGTTCTCTCCGAAGCGGCAGAAAACTGCAACGTCAATCCACGAAGACACTCACCGAACCGGCGCCAAATGCGTTCCGAATGCGACTGCCTGTGATTCCTACTTGTCTGGCAAGGATTATCACATCATCGGGGCGTTGCGGACGAAACCCGGCCGTGGTCATCCTACTCTGTCAATGTCATGCTCGGACAAGATGATGAAGTGGAACGTTCTCGGACTGCAGGGAGCGCTGCTCAGCGACTTCCTCGGACCAATCTACCTGGTCAGCCTGTGTATCGCGAAGTAAGCTTATCCAGCGTGCTTTCCCTTTTTTGTGACGAAAATAATAATATTACGGTCAGAATCAAATGAAGGTAGGTTATTTCGTTCCTTCTTCTAGGTGTCCGTTCAATTTTGCAAGTATCCGGCAGAGTCTCGTTGGTCGGTCGGAAAAGTTTTCGTTTTCAACCGGGGGATTTCGGAGACACGCGCCAGTCATTTCACAGTCCGACCTGATATTTTCCCATGGAAAGCACCAAGCAGATTTGGACGTAACAACGCAAAAGTCTACCTGTCATAAAAGTAACTGAGATTTTAGTGAGGCTAACTACTGAATCGCTCAATTAATTCGCTTGGTATTCGAGGCATTCTGTGGATACGAAATGGAGACAGTTCGTCTTCAGTGGAAGTTATCATCAACGGTAAAAAGCAAGGAGCTACGGGCAAGAGCAAGCTATCGCCATCTTCCAGGTGGGTGACACCTTCTTACGACTAGTCAGGCTGAGCTATCTGTGTTATTCTTATTATATTTCCCTGTTGCCTTGCCTCCCTGTACATGTCATAGTCTGTTTGTTTGTCTGTCTTTCTGTCTATCTCCCTGTCTGCCTGTCAGATTTTCTGTCTGTCGGATTGTCTGTTTATCTGTCTGTCTGGGTGGCTGCCGGTCTATGTTATTGTCTCCCGGTATGTCTTTGAATGTATGCCGATGTATCTGGTCGCCTTCCTGCTGATCGGAGTCTGCCTGGCTATACTTATGTCCGCCTGTTTAATTGCATGCATGTGCTTGTCTCTCCGGTTGCCTGCCTGCCTCTTTTGTCTGTTTGATCTGTATGTAAGGTTGGATGCGCGCGTTCCTTGTACTATTCCATGAGCTGGGCAGTGGTATGTGGGATTTCTTTGTCTGTAGATCAATGGTGTGCAAAATGGAACTTTTCTTGCTGTACGAGCAGCTAGCGGACAGACTTCAGTCCATGCTGTCCAACCACTCACCCCGACTACAACAAGAGCGAACGAGCTACGCATTTGCTAAGAGAAAGAATGTCAGTTATTCTTCTTGTCGAGAAGACTTTGCCGCAGCTTTTCCAGAGTGGACACGGAAACCATCCAAGCTACTGGAATTTTCTACCACAACCACCGACACTGAGACTACAGTGGATTAGTTTTTCCGAAAGCAATATAAAACATCCAGTGGCAAAGTCTCAGCTTGGTTCAAATCAAAAAGTCAATCGCTCCTCACAAGACCGCCCATTACCACCACTCTCATACAAAGTAGAATCGTTAATCACCAGAAACATCCACGCAGCAGCACGCTCTGCATGTGTCATCGTCAGTTCACTTGTGCTTTCCACCGCCACCTCCGAGTGTGGGAAACTCCTCTTCATTATCCAACTCGGGTTTCTTGTAATTGCTCGGTCGCGTACCGGAAGCGGTACCCAATCGTTGTGCCCGCTCCTCCTCTTCCGCTTTCCTCATGCCAATCGACTTGTACACTCCTCCGGGCGTGCCTGAAGCCAATGATGAAGGCGTCGATGTGGGCGCGGATGACCGAGCAGGGGCAGCAGGTCCACCGCCGGACTTGGCCAAGAGCGCCGCGGCTCTGGCCTCTTCTTCCCGTGCTGCCCGAACAGCCGGCGACATGTATACTCCCGGTTCCTTTGCCTTTTCGGTCGTATCAGTTGCATCGGACTTGGCTCCCTCTGTACTTGCCTGAAAAGAACATCACATCATGGAAGGAATTGGAAGATGCACCCAAAGTGGACTGAAACGACTATCCAAAATCCGGCAAAATCTCTAGTGTTTCACAATTTCCAAAATGATCAAATGACCTTCCGCTTTATTTATATTTAAAAGTAGCTTTTAATACAAGATAAGATAACTGATACAATGGATTTGGTTGAGACAAAATAGAAAAAATAGTTTGTATGTGTGTGTGGAGTATTGGCTAACGACTACTTTGCAGTTACCATAAAAAAAGAACTAATACTGTACTGCCGCGATTATAACAGTCGGTTTTTGCACCCGGGCAACGCACTCGGCTTGTGTGTGTTGGCTGGGTGCCAACTCATAACAGATGCGCGTGTGACGGAGGCGGGGCTTAACTGACCGTTATAATCGCGGCAGTACAATACTAGGGGTGCGTCTCAAATCTGTATCAAAACCCGTAACGTAACCGTAACGGTGTCTCAGATTTGCCGTTTAGGCAAACCGTATCTCGAGATACTGTTTCCGAACCAAAAAGATGTGAGACACCGGTATGGTTCGAAACCTTTTCTCTCTCAAATTCGTACCGTACCGTACCATACCGCGGTTTTGCCATAACCATAACTCGAATCTTACCTGTGTCTCAAATTATTAGGGTTCGAACTAAATTCGTTTTGAGTTAAGTCACTTTCCTTTGTTTCTGGCTGTATCTCCGTAACCACCTGTGGGAGGTGGTTTTTGGGGTATCTCGTTGGTGGTCTCATCGACCCCGACAGTCGATTGCTTCCTCCAAATTTTTTAGTTTAAAATTGTTCGCGAAGATAAATGTAGTTATAACAATTTTTACGCTTGCTTTAAGAAAACAAATGAACAAAGGCGTCGAAATTAATCATTCGCGGAGAGATGTTTTTGGACGAGTTGATTCGTTTGTTCTTGATTGTGTGCTAAAACATGCATTTCCCGAAAGCGGTGAATTCCTGCCGGAAAACATGATCAATTCCACAACGGACCGGAGACGCAACTAAATAGGGTGACTGAACTAATCCTCTGCTATTTCATGAAAGAAGTTAGCTCTCTAAAATTTCCGAAGCCTCGTAGGGGAGAAAACATACCAGATTTCCCTGAAGTCGGTCCGGTCGATTGGTCGCTTGATTTGTGGATAGACACTAATCAGCTGATGCGTTACTCCGGTTGATTGATTGGTAGATTGACATTAATTTTAAAACGATGTGAAACGCGAACCGCAGAAATCTGAGACGCCGTTATACCGAACCGCTCCACCGAACCGTACGGAACTAGTCCAAAACGAATCTTTTTTGAAACCGTACCGTACTATCACCGTTCGAAATACCGTTCGAAACATTGAGTGTCTCAAATCCGAACCGGTGAAACGGTACGGTACAGTTATGGTTCGTTATGGTACAGTTACGAATTTGAGACGCACCCTAGTATCGGAATTTCCGTAACGTTTAACCATAAATACTCCGATCAACGAGGCCTAACTAACTATAGAAACCCTGAAATCTTACCGGTGATTCTTCTTCCTTCTTCTCCGTGGTGTGAAGTAACCCCGCAACCGCCCCGACGACTGTTCCAACGACAGTTCCTACTCCACTAGCCACCGTTTCTAACAGTCTATGAGGATGTTCTGCTTGCGGATTCTCCGGTGCATTCTGCTCCACCACCAGCGCGGCAATCTTCTCCTTCTTCTTCTCCGGTGGTTCGGTCCACACAATCGCTGCTGCTGTCGCCGCGTCGCCCGGCGTGCCAATCTTCACTTCCGTCTGCGCCGGGGGATTCTTCAACGCCGGCACGGACCACTTCATGGTGGCCACCTTTGGGGTTTCGTCCTGAGCGGCGGCCAATGCCAACGCGGCTTCATCATCCTCCGGTGTCTGGAGACTTTCAATCTAAACACAACATAAAGCAATCAATCAACCGAAACTCTTCAACCATATTTTATCATTCGATTATTAATGTATAGTGTATGTACAATTGTACACATGTATAATGAGTTATGAGGCAGCAAACTTTGGATCAACCAACAACTGAAAAAACTATCTCAACCCCCGAAAATATTAAAGAAAAATAATAATAAACCGTTAATCCATCGGTTGAAGAGTGAGGCAGCAAAAACTGCCACTACGAAAAAATATTCATCAAATCAATCAATCAATCAACCCACCGTCAAACGGTAGGCGAAACTGCCCATTACGCCGTTCCTGTCAATCAACCAATCAACCAGACACTCTTTCAGCAAACGTAAATGTCCCATTTCTCACTTTCAAATTGCTTAAGTCATAGTAGCGCTCCTCCTCTAGCGGCTCACTCCACTTGGAAGCCTCCTCCGGATTAACCACCTCCGAGAGAACCGGTCCCAGTTCGAGCTGCTTCTTAGCATTGCGATTCTCCTCGAGGTCCTCGGTGAGGCCGTTCTGCGCAGCGTTGTCCAACACTTTAAACAGGTCCGTCGCCTTCACCACCTCCTCCTGCTTCTTGCCGGCTTTCTTTTTGTCCTTCTTTTTGAAGAAATCATCCAAGTCTGCCATTTTTGCTCACACACAAAAATAACGGGAAAACATACAAGCCCAAGGAAAAAAAATGTCAGTCAGCGAACCCAGCAGACACGAGTTATTATTCCGCGCTACAAAGGGGACAATGCCTTAATGCATCCCCGCTAGAACTTATGATATTAAACACATTCCCTTTCAATAAAACCTACTATTTTAACTTACGTGGAAGTTTTGAGGAAATGTCCGAATGAAATTGAGGTGCTTTTCAGCAGCTCAATTGCAGAAATTGCGGTATTTTTCAGCCACTTTTCCTTGTCAATCATTAACCACGCCTTATTGCCTCGATTATCTCACCCCTCATTCAGAGGATTACTTTCCAGGGGGTTTTATCGCAAACGGCACCCTAAAATATTCGAAAATTCTAATTTAGACTTGGTTCGATTCTAATTTTTCTCAAAAAGCATAAGACTAAACATGAACAAACAAAAAAGCAGCGCAAAGAGAAAGGAGAGGGCAGGGGACTTCGGAAAATAGATAAAAATACAGTGGCAATCAACCAATCATTCAAAGATAAAGACTGATGCCTACGAAGCATCAGCTTCCGCTTCACGTTTTCTCCTTTCCGCTCTGGTGTTTTTCTGCTCTTCAATAATTCTGCTCATCTTCTTCTCCGCATTAATTCGGTTAAGAGTTCGCTTGTCTTCTTTCTGCAGAGAAGAACCGTTTTCAACGTTAAAGGTAAGTGACAGCCAGATGTCTGAAAAAGTCAACAAACGCGTCACAAACCTCTTTTCTGAAACATTTCGTCATTTCAAAATCAATGTTGTTGCAAAAGCCCATGAACTTTCCGTATGGATGCTACAATCGATGCATAAGATTTGATTGCAGAAGGTAAATGGAGTTAAGGACAGGCTAAGAGACGGCATATAGACAAATGGTAGTTTCGGGCGCAATAGAAAGGAAGCAACACTAGACCTACGTCCAACCGGCACTGGATCAACCGCGAAACGATTTCGTTGCATTCCTTCGTGTGAAGATGGGGCGACATATCGGAATGCATTTTACACAGGATCTTACTGGTAAATCACACAAAAGTGTCAAGCACTTAAAGGAATTTAAATTTTACCCTGTATAGTGTATAGCTTTCTAAATGCAACATATGCCGAAGTGGGATTGCGAATGTAGTTTACTGAAAGAGTAACTAAATCAAGCAATCAATACATAAACAACATACACACACGGACAGAGTGCTTGGCTCACTGAGTCACTGAGTCCATAGTTAACTCGGCTAACTCGGTCTGTCCATGTTATGTTTGCTGCCTGTCTGCCCATCGGTCTATATGTCTACATTTTGCCGCTTACCTTGCACGGCTTGCAGACTATTTGATCTTTATACTGTTGACAACTCTATGGTGCAATACACATGCAAATTATAAACGTAGAGGGACTCTCAAGTTCGAGCTCTCGAGCTTGAAAAAGCTACTTTTATCAAGACGTCGCGAGGTCTTCCACCAAAACCAATGACACTAACTATATTTGCAAGGATCCAGAGATACAGTGATAGATATATCCCAGACTGAATAAACTGCTGAAATAAAACGCAAGGCATCTATCTTCTCCCGCACCGCACACCGCCTGTTTGACCTGCAGAGTGAGTGTAGGTACAGTGATCAACCAACCAAATGCTGCAAGCGGATTAGAAAAGAGAAGACCAACAATCAATGTGGTAGACCACACATTTCACAGGCATCCACAGGGCCGCTGTTGACGAATGTGCAGTGTGTGCAGGTCCACTCTCCGGCGTTCTGCGGCGCTCTAGCGGAGCCGGATGCACCGTTAACTTGCCGGGTGGAGGAGTTAGCTCCCGATGTCGAAGGCATCGATGAGTCTGCATGCGAAAGTCAGTTGAGTAACTCACTAGTTATGGCTAACATATAAACAGAAGCCTAAACCGCATAGGCAGGACTACAAGCAAGTAAAGAGACGGATGGCCCTACAGACAAGTGAACAGACAGAAAGACAAACAGGCAGCCAGGCAGATAGATCAACAATGGTCCAGACAGACACAAAGAGAAATTGTGTGATGCGGCCCTGTACTTGCCTTGATTAGCGCCCACGTTATTGAGTGCTGTCCAAAACTGACTGCTCGCTGCCCACGTCTCAGCAATATCAGCGTCACCGCTCATCACAGCCGCAACCAAAATATCTAGATCGTCATCCTATACCGATGAAAAGATTAAATATAAAGAGCTATTCGTGACGGCGACAGGTAGTTGAAGGAAATAATATTACGTTGAGTGTCACAGTCTCCAACGAGGCCATGAAGATCAAAACATGAAAGTCCGAGATAGCGTCCAGAAAGTGTGTCCGCGGAAATTGGGATGTGTAGTGCAACAGGGCTCCAATATCCTACAGAAATTAACACATCATTTGTTAGATACTACTGTTTTCTAATAAATACAAAGTAATTTTAATAAAACAAGAAAAACCAGGCGTTATACACTCGCAACACTTCCAAAGCTTCGTCAGACAAGTATTTCGTAACATAATAATTCAAACCGAAGAGTCCATTGCTGATCGCCTAAAGCTGACTGGCATATAAATCCAAGGCATATCCAAATATTTAAATACTTCTTTTTCAAATTAGGCTAAATAACAGGACGAGAATGTCACCAACTAAATTTCTATAAAATAACTTCATCCTAAAAGTCTAGAATTCATGCAAGGAAAACTAACTTGTACATCTACAAGATGTAGTAATATTATCTTATATTATATATTATCTTACCCAACCAAACAGGAAAAAATTACGAACCTGAATTTGATCAAGACGGTTCTCCACGGGAAAGAGCTGCTTGCCCTTCCCGGGTGGCTTAAATGTGTAGCGCGGCTCTTTAGGCATTGCTGCCGGCACATCCACAATCAAATACTCAACGGGGAGGGGCCGGGCAATGCTGGTCACCTCGTTGCCGTACTTGTCCTTCTCTTTGTAGAAGACATCGGGGACGTACTGCTGGCTAGTCGATGTCTTCACATACGCCAACTCCGGAGCGTCGTAAGTCGGCACGAGGCAGTTATCACGGACTAGTGACATGCACTGGTTGGACACTTGGTAGCCCTCGAAATGGATCTGACTGCTTTGATCGCCTGGAAGATTGGAAGACAGTTGACAGATTGGAAGACAGAACCTGATGACAGGCAATCAAACAGACCACAAATCGGTAACAACAGCTTGCAGGTAGATAGTAAAAGAATGAAAGACAGACAGGCAGGCAGACAGACAGACGGGCGAACGTACAGTACAGACAAACATATAGACAGAAAATACACAGACAGGTCCATATATAGTAAGATACACAGGAGATAGCGACACAAACAGACAGATACACAGACATAGACAGTTTGCCTGAGAGAGGGGCTATAAGTATACAGAACCGTACCCGTTACGATGACGCTGACAAATTTCGAACCAAACTGGCCGGACGGGGAGGAGAGCTTGCACGGGTTGGGATGCTGGCTTTGGAAAAAGGCCGCTGTAATGCATTCTTCCGCAGTTAGAAAGTAAGTATCCTACAAGAATGAATTTATGTTCAAAGCCGATAGTCTAATACGCATGATTAAGGCAAACGCACCTTGTGACGAAGATATTTGACCGTACCGACGCGATCGTCCTCCGCCACGAGGTCGGTGAAGATCCAGCCGACACGTTTCAGTCCCATCTTACTGGCCACACAGTCAACCACTTCGCTGTGAGGATCTTCTCGTAATTCGATACCATTTTCCGTATCAGCCTGCAATGAACAAGGAATCTAGATCAACAACAAAACCTTACTTCTAAAATGTATAAAGAGACAAAAAAACGTTTAATAAATAAACGTACAACATGAATTAAAAATATGATAATGAAAAAACAGTACTTGAGGTGGTTCGTAAATGGCGGCCACCACCGTTCTTATCCCCAAGGGAACATCTTTATGCTGTTCGTAGCGTCCATAGAGAAATCCGATCCGCTGAAGGCCCGTTCGCCGGTAATGATCGAGAAACCGTTCAATCAGATCGGCATTCTCAAACATGATATTGTCAATGTGACGGTATCGCTAGAACAAAAGATTTATTTGTCATTCAATAAGAAAGTAGAAACGAAAGGACAGACAAAGATCAATTCTGACCTGCCGATTGAGTGTGACTGCACTGGGCTGACACTTTGTGCAGATGCCTTCCGGCCAGGGGAGATGGCTGGTACAGCCGGATTTGATGCGACATGACACCTCGCTCAACGCTGCAAATTTCCCCCTGAAAAACGAATCACCTTGCAAACTAAACCAGAAGAAGAGAGACACATATGTCAAGTCAAACGAGATACATACTTGTTGGCGCCGCTGGTGAGTTTGCGTAAGTAGGCGTGGAAGGACATGTGCTTGATGGGCGGACTGCGACTCTGGAGGTACTCCTCGTCAAACGGCTCAATTGGGATGCAGTAGATGCATTTACCGGTCGAGCCGTGTTTGCATCTGTCATACAATTAGGAAGAGCAGTCAAAAGTTAGCGTGCAAATGCCAAACATCCTACATACATACAGCCGCTCGTCTTTGGGCCGTTGAACGCTCCCGTCCTGCTTCCACAGGGCCTGATCGACCTCATCCTCCACCACATCACCGTTCGGTACGGATTCCGACATTCGCGGAGTGATGGAGTTATTATTACTAGTCTCGTCCCGGTCGCGACCGCCGTCACGCTGCAGAGCAGACAGGCTGACGGAACTGCTGAGACTGGAATCACCACGACGCCGAGCCATCTGCAGCGGGGCTTTGTCCGGGTCCACGTCCATTCTTTGGCCGGAGGACATGTCCAGATAGAGAAGGTCGCCATGTCTGTGATTAAACAAACACATATATAACGGCCATTAACGGGTAAAAAAAGTCAACCGACAAACTGCCAATATACCAATCAATCACTCAGATTATGCATGAAAGTAGGCAGGAACTCAATTTTTGTTGGCAGAACTTCAGAATACAGATCGGCACAATCTCGAGAAAGTGGCTCCAGTGTGCTTAAAAATGATTGCAAGGCAGGCAATCGGCTCCACCTTTCAGTGACAACAACAGGCAAGTATTTAACAGGCATTTACATAAATTCCAACATTCACATTTCCACAACGTCTAAGCAAAATGTTGTTAAGGTAAATTATACGAATTAACAATCAACAGACCATATCGAGCGGGTGCATTTTCCCCTGAAATACTGGCACTGGCACTTATAAATATAAAGAGCCTGAGCTAATTTTAATAAACAACATACCAAGTTGCTTCCTCAATTAATCAATCATTCCAGTTATCATGTCCGGCAATAACTTAATATGCCCAAATTTCATTTCAATCAATTAATCGATGAAAAAGCGTACTAACTAAATACGCAAAACATCAATAGTAAATCAATCAATCGCAGCGTTGTTTCGTTCAATCCTAAACTGAATAAAATGTTTAGAAATCAATCAACAAACTGAGTCAGCCGGGAAGTGGCAATTCCAAAGGCAGTACAGAGTATGGCTTGCCTTACTTCAATCCGAGGGACTTGATAGAAGCGGGTTGGGAGAAGATCTGCAGCGTTTTCTGACGATCCTTGAAGAGTCTCCACGAAGATGCCGCTGTCAAGTCGAAGCTCTCCCCAATCTAATGGATCAAATTAAAACCCCAAATAAAACGACGATTTATAAATACATTAAATGATATGAAGGGAAGTGGGAGATTTACCAGGCCGAGGAGGCCGTCCACGGTGAGGGAGTCGGAAACTTCCAATCGTTTTGTTCCATCTGCTGACTGAATCCGCAACAGCTGTAAAAAAGCAACATTTAAAAGCCTATTCCAATATTCCAACAAAATTCCAAGCTCCGCGACACGTACCATTTTTTCGTCTTTTGATGCCATTTTTGGCATCAATGATATTCAATCCCAATAACAACAACAAAAAATGATTTTTCCCAATTTAATCTACTAGTTCTTTTCCAGAATGAAAATCTATTTCTTGAGGAAATACAGACGATGAATAGTAAACACGTGAAGATGTTAAATACGAGCCAGTATTAGTATTAGGGAAGAAATTTTGAGAGCTCTCCAGAAAATGAAAAATTTGCTTAGTCAACTCTCGTTCTGTTCTGGAACCCATAATTTTATAGAGGAACAGATTGGAATTAAGCAACACAAATGTCTTATAAACCAGGAACATAGATGTTATCCGTCGAACACGTACATTTCAAACTAGAAACAGCTGTTACACAGGAACAGTATTGCTATTATAGCAAAGTAAATATTTTACAAAGTTTCCAGCTTATCTGAAGAGAACAGTGATGGTGGACACGAACCACATGGTCTTATCAATTATCACTATTAAAGATCTAGTTGTTTGTTCCTGGGTGTTTCGAAAACGTGGCATTGCCAATGGCAGTGGCAATGGCAATGACAGTATAAATGGCAATGGCAACGGCAATAATATTTCCGCAGTACATTCCGATCGGAATTACCCAATATTTGACGCTGGTTACTCATAAATGACCGTGATAAATTTTTTGAATAAGCTTGAAAAGGGAATACAGTATGTGTCGACAAATCAGGATGGTCACCCTCCTCCAGTGTCTTAAGGGGATCGAATGATATTTACTGGTTAGCGATCCGAATTGTTAATAAAAACTGACCAGCCACCACCCGTTCTTCATAAACGCTAGTATACCAGCTACTATGACTAGTATTGGCGGCCCTTGGCTGCATTGTAATTTGCCCGATATTTATGAAGACAGCGTTAGCTACATGGACAATTTATGAATGATTCATACTTTATTGTAGCGAAATCTAAAAATAGACATTCAACATGTAACAAATCAACAGGCAGTCAACTCCCTGACCTGCAATGAATGAGAGACGCTATCACCGCATGGTGAAATTGTGAACGAAACATACAGTACAGCGTCATATATTATTTTAGCTTGGCTCTTGATCGTGCAAATTTGGGTCTTCGATCGTTAGGATATTTTCGGATAGTGTTTTCGCTTTGGGCTCCTCAATCCAGCATCATGGAATTGTCGCCCTTATCGGACAATGGAATCGGGGAAACATTACATCGTAGTGAACCAGTGTCCACTACGTGCAAAGTATCGAATATTTTTCATTTAGGAAATTACAGCTGTGCTGAGGTTACTTGAGGGTCGTTGTTTGGGTTCTGGTGGGCCGTGTGGGACAACCACACATTTGACTTGTTTGTTGTTGATTTATTTATTTGCTAACATAAAAATATCTGCGCTTTCCTTTCGATAGAATGCTCTTAACAAATGAATTCAATCCTATTGACGACGAAATTGTGAAGAAACTGCAATATAATGCAGAGGATATCGCTCGGAAATAAAAACGACAACAAAATGCTTAAGATGTGCAATAATGTGACCTAAATCAATCAAAGCTTGATTGACGCGTTTTACCCCTACCCGAGAACCCAAACAACGACCCTCAAAGTAACCTCAGCACAGCTGTACTGTAGTCGACTTAGGGGTACTTTTTTTTCCAAGATATTAGTCAAGTATTATTGTCATGATTTGTAACTGACCAGTGTCCAGTAGTGGTCAATTTCGAAGTAGACCGCAATACTGAAATGTCACTGCCATTCATACTGCTACTGCCATTGCCACTGCCACTGCCATTGCCATTGCCATTGGCAATGCCACGTTTTCGAAACACCATTTGTTCCTTTGGCAATGGCAACAAATTAATGCTAACTGGTCAAGCATATTTTCTAAAGAGTATGATTTTAAACAGTAAATGAAAACAGCTACCACCAGGCTACCTACAGTCAATATAAATACTCCGGGGATGTCACGTCCCGAGTGAGAAAGGGAGAGATTGAGGGAGCACACATTCGGAATCAAGTGAATATAATTTTGAAAGAACGTATTACGGACATGGAGAAAAATGCTACAAAAAATTGTGTCGGATATACATTTATATATGCCACATCGTGGATGGAAGTGAGTGAGAGGAGTCATGACTGGATTAGTCGACCGGTCAGGAACTGGGGGGATGCGAAAAATTCCGGGTTGATTTCAGGGTTTGTGCACTACAGTCGGGCAAGGGGAAGGAAGGAAGACTACCAGGTCGTCGTTCTTCACTTGGCAAGTAGGTCGCCATTAGCCTGACCAGATAGGAGACAACCGTTGCCATTTTCTCGAACGACCCCATCGCCGGTGCCAATTTCGCTTTTGCTGGGACTAGTGTAGTCGTCGGAAGCTTCGTTCTCACTTTCGTCCGTGTCGCTTCGAACATCTTCCGTCTGAAACAAAAGTATCAACGTTTATTGCTTGGCTGGCTGCCTGCATGCCTGTCCGCTTCTCTGTCTGTTTCTGTTGTATCTGTTCTGTTGAATCTGTCCGTCTGTCTGCCCATGTCTGTCTCTGTACCTGCCTGCCTATGTTTGTAGGTGTGCTTGTGTACCTGTCAGAATGCCTGTCTGTCTTCCGATCGGTCTATCTCTCCGTTGATATGTCCGTTCGCCTAAGTCTGTCAGTCTGCATGTACAGTATGAGGCAACGTCTGTATTTGGGCTCACCCTTCACTTGGTCGAAAAATCGGTTCACTCATGGATTTCTCTCTGATGGTAGCTGCTTGATTGTTTGATTTTCAGAAAGGCTATGGTATACTAGGATATAGTACAGCAAATCAAACAATCAAGCACCTGCCGTCAAAGAGAAACCCATGAGTGAGCCGATTTATCGACCAAGTGAAGGGTGAGCCAAAATACAGACTTTGCCTCGTACTCGTGTCTGTATGTTATTCGTTAACACTCTGACGTTAAAATTCTGTCGTGTCAGTATGCGGGTGACGTCACGTACCTCGCCCGTATTGAGTGCGCGGTAAATGACCCGCAAAATGGTGAAGGTCCAAAAAATATGTAAAATTTGCAAGCTGCCGAGGAGAGTGTTGTACAGGTGAAAGGCGGGGAAGCACTTTTCGCCGAGAGGGCAGGGGAATGTGTAACTCAAAATCCTGTCGAACGAAGAAGCAGGTCAACAACCACTCAACAAAAATGGATTATTCCGGGTGAATGAAGTGCAGGTAAAGTGTAGAGCGCTCCATGCTCACCGGTAGGGATAGACACCCAATCGAGTCACAATCCACACCGCCGCAAAAATGGCAAAGAACATAGATGAGAGCCGCGACATTTTTGCGTAACGAGCCAGCTTTGCACCCTGAAGACGAAAGGACGGACAACGTTATCTTCGTCTGTCTTGTCCGTCCTTCTTTCTGTCTGTCTGTCTATATGTCTGTCTGTATATCTGTGTTCCTGTCTGTCTGTCTATATGTCTGTCTGTATATCTGTGTTTCTGTCTGTCTGTGTTTATCTTTTTACCCATCCGTTTGCCGTGCTTGACGTGCTTGACGTCTGCTTGTCTGAGTTCTTACCTCCAACCAAAAGTCCGAGACATCGTGAAGGACAAGAACTAGCGTTCCAATACGGACGGTGTTGTCTATCCAAGAGAAGCACATCAGTGTGATGGTGATAATATGATGAAAAAACATTTCCCAAAAGTCCTGTCGCAAAACAAAAAGAGCTCTCAAGCAATCGTGATCCAGCCCGATAAAGTGCCACTTGAAGGATCGATTTTGTTTCGGAGTAAGTAGCCCGACGAAAAAAGATGGGAGAAGCAAACCATTTATCGATTGCACTCATCTTTGCAAACAGCCACATCCACCTCGTCCCACTCACCTTTCGTTTTACGTCAAAAAACTGCGTGAACAGGAGTGACCAATAGAAGGAGAGCTCAATCATATAGTACCACCACACATCCGACGTAACTATCTGCAAAGCACAGCCAAACAGACAATAGATTCACTGAAGGCACGTTCAACCTTTCCTTGTCTGAGCGCACCTGAAATGGATACTCTGTCCAGACATAGGAGCTGTCTTGAAACCATGGCTTCTGCAAGCGCAAAAAAAACATAAGATCAAGTAGGCAGACATACTGACAAACGGATAGACAAAAGTGGCAAGTAGACAGGCAGGCAGATGGTCCCACAGACAAAGAAGCAGGCATGCAGAACAAATGAACCAAAACAGAAACTCACGTCTGAAAGGACCCAAACGCCGTATAAAAATATTCCCAGATAAAATGTGAAGCGCCACCTAAAATGAAATTGACGGTTGGTAAATCCCAAAAAATGTCCCATATGGAGGACCTGTTTTCTTACCCTGTCTCTTTGAATTTGTCTAGCTGACTGGTGAGTCCCCTCCGAATAGCGTTGCGATGTCTGAACCAGCGTTCCACTTGCCTTTCCGTCATGTCACACCGTTTGGCAAGGCCCTATGGGTAAAGTGTGCATAAAGTTATCAACGACAAACATACAACGAGATCATTAAACAGGCATAAACAACACTATACTAATAAATTAAAACATTCAGTAGGGAAGCTAAAAAAATTAGGACGTTCCATACAAGTATGTCTGCATGAGTCAGTCGTCGGGACCACTTGTAGGATGCTTCCAGAATGGGATTAGGGCTGACATTATGCGCCTTCCGGCAAGGAATCCTTAATGATCTCCCGATTGGCTCGTAAATGACCCTGCAGCCAAACATACGTGCCGGATAAATGAACGCAGTACCGGGAGGAGGAATATACAAAGTCGATCAAATGCTTCGTAGATCGAATGATCGCCTCCTTCCAATCAATCCAGCCGTACCTACTCACATGCGTGAGAGATCAATCTGTGCAGGAGGCCTTTACCCGAGTCAAATCAATTTGTCTGTCTGCCTATCTTCCTCTGTCTTTTGACGTGCTTGTCTGACTGGCTAGTCCACCACGCCGTCTGCCTCTCTGTTTGTCTGCCATTGTCTGCCTGCCTAACTGTCTGTCTATCTGTCTAATTGTCTAATTGTCTGGCTGTCTGGCTGTCTGCCTATCCGTCTGTGTGTCTGTCTGTCTGTGTAATTGTCTGTTGTCTGTCGGTGTGTCTTTTTCTCCGATAGTCTACCAATTGACCTGACTCTGCCTAATCTATCCATCAGTCTGTCTGAGTCTGTCTGTCTGTCTGTCTGAGTCTGAGACCAGGTTGCATGTCAACATACTTTTCCACGGTAAGCCGAACGAGGTAGACGAAAAGAGCCAGCGGAATGGGATACAAGAGCGCGTGAAAGGAGGGATAGGGTCGTTCCGGGGTGTGAGTGAGGTCCCGCCAGGAGACGTTCATGGGCAGCCAGAAGCTCTCATTCCATAGAAAGTCGGAGATTCTTTTGAGGAAATCCATGCTATGCACTCTTCCTATGATTGTTGGTTAGGATATAGGCAGCGATGAGGAAGATGTAGAGTAGGAGGACCGCGAGTAGAATTCACTCTTCTAATGATACACATCCAATCCAACGTCCTTCCTTCCGTCCTTCCTCATCCACTCCAACGAAAGCGTGCAAAACGTGTGTGTGTATGCGGTGTGTGTGTGCTTGCTCCCTGTCACGGCATCTATTTATCCATCGAGCAGTAGCAGCGCGGCAACGGTACTATCGATCTCCAGAGTAAACCTGCAAACATCAAACATCTACAATTAATTTGCCGGCTTGGCCCGGGCGTGTTGGTCGATTTTCTGTCTCAGTTGAAATTTTATGCAATTATATGCCAAAAAAAGGTGGAGACCAAAGAAGAAAAGATTTTCAATTTAAGAAAAATAATTGAACTCATTTTTCCTAGAAAGTGACCAGTGAAATACATCAAAGACGGCTAATCAATCAATCTCCGGCGAATGCTGCAGAAGAAGCCATCCCATCTGGAGACGATTCGTCAATTAATCATTAACCGACCGAAAACCCAAATCACCGGAATCGCTACAATTATGTATCATAAACAATTTATTCAATTTTAATAAAAAAACAATTAGTATTGCAACTGAAAAAAAGAACAAGAAATAAAAGCCGACAAGGACGACGTGATTAAATCAATCAATCCATCCACAATGTGCTCAAACACATACAATTACGGTAAAAATCAACCCATCGACCAACGCGAGACGCTGTAAGTAAATCAATCAAGCATTGTCAGGTATCAAAAAAGCTTCTGAGTATATTTTCTCTTGAAAAAAAAAATTCAAATACTATACGTTTTAACGAAGAAAATACCGCATATTTAATTAAGCTAAAAACTGATTTTTATGGAGCTTCACGTCCTGAAATCGGTCTTAAGTGCAGCAGATTAGGTAGCACTTACTGGCACACTCGATTGTCAAGTTGCCGTGTTTACGACCACTTGAACAGGGCGATAAACTCTCTTACTAGCAGTTCTGAAAAGGATTAACAGCCATTCCTATTTTTGCCCCTGCGCTTCAACAAAATTGGCCGCATTTTAATTAAAATTAAAATTTGTCCACGAATTATATTGTGGTCAATAAAGGGAAAAGGGACGAATAGATGAACGGGAACTTTTTTCTGTCACTGTCCGATGACAAACTGCAAACATATCGCACACTCGCACCTGCAATGTTGACATTCCGATTAGAGATTACTGCCAGGCATTCCTCTCTCCTCTTCTCTATCTCGCCGCTCTCACGTCCAATGAATATTTCGGCACCCGCAATGCAATTACACTTCGTCCACGCTGCAAAAAGTAAAGGTAACACTGGCTAAAATGATAAAGAAAAACGAATTTTAATCGGTCGACGTCAGAATGGTAGAATGTGTGTGTACAGTATACACACACACACACACACACTCATTCCACCAGCCGAAGGCAATGGAACGGCTTAGAACTGGAGAGAAATAAGAATTCCAGCTACATTCCTGCCATATTCCAGAGAGTTCCAGGGAAGTTCGATTCCACGTTCCATTTCATTCCAATCCAACCTGTCGTGGAACTGGAACGCCAACGGATGTTCTCTCACGTTCTCACCTCTTCGTATGTTGCCGGTGCAAGAGGAGTACCACACGTCCCTGTTGACTGTTGAGTTCTTCTAACCTCGCTCGCTCTGCCTACATAAGGACAATCGATTTTTCCAGCGATTCACCACTTAGGTTACGGTACCACGCTGTAGGATGACAGCGAAAATGGGTTGATTTGTCAAGTGAAAAAATATGAGGGAAACAACATCAGCAAGGTACTGTACAGAACTAGCTGTCGTCCTCGTTCATGACAGAGGACTGCGTACCTCGTACGTACTACATACCCGTTCCTATGTACCGGTATGAAAAATACGGGATGAATTCACTGAAAGGGAAATGGGGAGAGCTATTAATAAGGCTGTCGGCACTCACACTCATCATTCGAATGATCCTTCCCCCCTCTGGGTGTAACTAGCGTCTTTCATGCTGTTCATACCTAGCACCTGCATACGGCCTTGTAGGATAGGAGAGTGTAAATGAAAGAAATAACCTAACTCGTTGCTAATCACTGCAATGCAACGCAGGTTGCACTCTAACCACAAAAGAAGGGACCGCAGAGGTGTGCTCACAGCGAGATATATCCACCGCAAAGCCATCTTTCGTTAACTACTAGTACATGTATACTCGATTTCACTGCTTGCCAATTCGACCTCAAATTGTATGCCTTATGAGTGTGATATCAAATTCAAAGGTCTTCCTCTATAAAAGTCATACTGGCGACCAGTGCGTCCTAGTACATTGTGTGATCATTAGCTATAGCCTATATCTAACTACATAAACAAATTACTAATATTGAACTTTCTTTTAATCATCTCAAATGAAGATCGAATTGTGGACTATTGAGCCATTTACCGGTAGGAATAGATCTTTATATCCAAGTGAAACCCACTTGGTAAATCGATTTTGAATTAACTTCACACTGGCGGTGCATAGATAGCGCTCCAATGTATCATTACCACATAGTAGGACATTGCGCATTACACAACGTGTGTGTGCGTAGCTCACACTGAATATCAAACTTGTAACTGTGGTATGATGGATGTTCTCATGCAGGGCTGCAGCAGATTTTTGTAGAGTGGAGGAAGCTCGCCGAGCAAAAGATTAGTCGCCTTATCACACTCACACTTCATCCTCCCCCACCTGGGCTCCCTCGACTCCACGATCACAACCGTAATCTGTAAAAGGAGCCGCAATCGTTTTTGTGTTCTCCCCTCATATTTGCAGCCGAAATGGGAGAGGAATAATCGGAGACGTCTGAAAAGAAAGCCGAGTTTTTGTAACATTTCATCCATCGTTTCGCCTTAAAAATGGCCTGATATATTCCCGTGGACTTTGCTCGCACAAAAGATGGATCTTGTCAGTCGTGTGAGCAGTGTCTTTTGGGCGGAGTGGTTTTGGCTGCCGCGTGGCTACAACTGGACCACCTTCACATCCACTCCGGAGAAGTTGTACCCCGATTTCTACTGGATCTACTTTCCCATTCCCTTTTCGCTCCTGCTATTTTTAGTTCGCATTCTTTTTGAAAAGTAAGTCTTCACACACTCCCTGCTTGAGTGGAGAGAAAATTCAGTGGCATTCAAGTCCATTTTTAGCTTTATCCTCGGCGGTATGGGTTTGCGAGAGCTGAAAAAATTAAAAAATATTCAATAGAATGCATGATACTTTGTGGTAGAAGAGGACCTTGATTGATGGATCGGTTGCGGTGCAGTGTGCTTTTTCGCCGCTCTTGTGATTGATGGATTGTCATTGTACGACTCGCGGCAGTTTCTTCTCGTTTTTCCTGGCTAGCAAAGCTCGGTGTCTTTGATTTTTATCTATATAACGGATTTTCGTTATATTGGCTCATATTTTGTGGCCCTTTGTTTCGTTTCGGGCAATTAGCTTAACATGACGAAATTGAATTTCGCTGATTGAACTGACCATTAATTGTTGATTGGTCGCGTCAACCCACTCGCACTGTCGAGCGGGTTGATTGATTGATTGCAGTTTATGAAGCTGTTGTGCAGTCCTCTGTAAAGTCCGGAGAGATTGACTATTCGATCACTGAAGAATCCCCTTTTTGCCGTTTCAGGAAAATATGCGACCCGATAGGGCGGTCAATGGGCATCAGCGAGCGGCGGACCCACCCACCGGTCTCCAATAGAGCCCTGGAGAAGGAGTACCGGAAGAAGAAGAAGGCGCCGGATGGGGAGCAGTTAAAGGTAAGACAAAAGCGACGGTTCCGCTTCTTGTTCTTCCTTCGCACTTCTTGGATTAATGGGTTTATCATTTTTTCTCACTTAGGGTTTGAGCAAAAGGACCGATTTAACGACGAGGCAGGTGGAGTCCTGGTTTCGGCAAAGGAAGGCCTCCGAGACCCTTAGTCAGCTGCAGAAGTTCAGCGAAACCGGGTACGAGACGGCATCTCCTACAGAAAACTGACCAAATAAGCAAGCACCAAGATAGGCAGACGAGGCAAGACAGGTAGACAAATAGACAAACAGGCAGATAGGCAGGCATAAAGACAGGCATACATACATGCATGCTGAATTCCAGACAGAGAAACAGACAGAGAAAAGGTATACATTTGTGAATATATTGGACATCCCAGAGCTGATATAAATATTTTCAGATGGCGCTTTTTTTACTATACTGCGATATTCATATATGGACTTTGGGCTGTCTCTTCGGTGAGTCTTAACAATTGTCTGCGCTGCACCTCTTTCCTGAATCACTGAAGAATGACCTGTCTTCCTGCCTTGCCTCAGTTGCCTGAATGTGATTTTATGTGGTTTATTGTGTCTGTCTATGCTTTTTTGCTTATTTATCGATCAATTGTCTGTCTTAATCCCTCCCTATTTTCCTTTGCGTTTATTGTGATATTCTTTTTTTTTTCAGAAATCATGGTTTTACGACACAAAAGAATGCTGGAGAGGGTATCCCTTGCATGTGAGTCCTTTTTCCTGGTTAACTTATAGGACAAATGAACATATGTAATGATGCAGTGAGGCCCGAAAGCAGGCACAAAGACAGACATTTAGACAGACGGACAGATAAATAGACAGACAGACAATCAGAGAAAGACACCAATAGAACGCAGACGAGCAAGTACACAGACAGATAGGCTCTGAATGGGGTTAATGCTCGATCCTGAATGGGTTTAGGCGGTGGATCGCGACATGTGGTGGTACTACATGCTGGAACTGTCATTCTACTGGTCGCTCCTGATATCCCAGTTTTTTGACGTCCGCCGCAAGGTAGGCACCGTCGTTTTTGTTTACATTTTACTTGGCTTGAATAGATGGCTACTAAAAATGTATGTGTATAGGATTTCTGGCAAATGTTTACCCATCACGTCACCACCATTCTTCTCCTCACGCTCTCCTGGATGGACAATCTCGTGCGGATGGGCTCCCTCGTGCTGATCATTCACGACGTCGCTGATGTTTTCCTCGAGGTATATTTCCATGCCAACTTATTTCATTTCTTGTCTGATTTTTTTGAAAAATATCATGTTATAGATTGAATAGTTTTCCGTCTGTCAACAGTAGTTTTGTTGTTATTTGTTCCATATAATTATATTTTAAAATTTTCGTATTTTGAGTACGCTGTACAGAAAAATGCTTCCTCATACCGTCTAAAAATGATCAAAGTATCTTTTTTGTAGCGTTATTTATCAATTAAATAAAATATTTGCTTTGTAAGACACTGAATGTTTTCGTGAGAAAAGCTCCTCTCTGAGAATGTGACAATATATTAAAATTACATGCGCCAGTGAATTCGCGTGAACACTATTTCCAGCGTAAGTTTCACGTAGAATACCCGGAAGTTCTCTTCAAGTGCTGTTCCATTTAGGCGGCCAAGTTAGCTCGTTACGCCAATAAACCCAAACTGTGCGATGCCTTTTTCATCGTATTCGCGGTGGTTTGGATCATCTCTCGCATGTTCATCTACCCCTACGTGTACGTTATGATCCCTTTATTTTTACCTTTCTTGTTATCAACCCGCTGTCCATTGATGGTTAGCGGATTATATTTTTGCTGTTAGGGTGGTCTACACGGCCCTCTTTGAGGCCTGTCAGACAGTCGCTCTCGAGGGGATCAACTGTTTCCCGGCCTACTATGTCTTTAACGCACTCATTATCTGCCTGCAAGTGCTGCACTTTATCTGGACGTGGTACATCGTGAGGATAGCCGTCAAGAGTATCCGCACCGGCAAGGTATGACAATCTCGGGTCTGTCACAAGTTCTATCTCTCTGCCGGTCTCTTTCTTTCTATATATCTGCCTACCGATCTGTCTGTCGATCTGCCAGATGTCTGTCTGGCTGCCTGCCTGTCTGTCTCTATGTGACTGCCCGCTCTCCTGTCTCTCTGCTGGTCTGTTTGCCCGCCTTTTTGTCTGTATTTGTTGTCTGTCTGTCTGTTTGGCTGGCTGGCTGGCTGTCTGTTCTCTGTGTTCTTTATATTTTGCTGGCTGTCTGTCTGTCTGTCTGTCTGTCTAAACCACCTATCTACTTGCCTACCTACATACTTCATTTACTATTTTTCCAGACGGATGACAACCGTAGCGACACAGAGGAGGAAGATGAAATGGACGCCGGCACTGACGATGCAGCCCAGCTCGGAGGGGGCGATAGCGAACGACGAAGTCCTAAAGCTATCGGCGACCTGATCAAGAGACCAACCCATTCGCATACCGTCGGTGACTCCGCATCCGCTAATGGCAACACCCCTCGTTCGACGAAGTCCAAGTGATGCACTCTTGTTGTGTTCTCTCACTCCACTTGACACTTTCCGATTTACGGGTGCCATTTCTCTCTTTCTCCCCGTCTTTATTTCGTTTTTACCCTCCTCACTTGTTGATAGGAAGCATGTCTACTACTGCACACAATATGCACCTTAGTTACTTTTGGCGAGCGCAGGCATGTAGAGAGTCGACAGTTTCTAAATCTTTTCATGTGATAAAATATAGTAATGAGGGGAATACGGCAGCGATGTCTAGTTCGCTTATTTTAAAGACTGAAGTAAACGATGTCTATGCTAGCCCAAAATGTCACGAATAGTAAAGCCAATCTTCCGATCACTGTCGTAGTTCTCTACTTCTCGCGATCGCTTTTGAATAACATCCCCAGGAACTTCAGCTTGTGCTTCAAATTGATGCTTCTCTTTTCGGTGTTTTTTCTTCAATTCTTCAGCTTTCTCGCTTCGCTTCTGTGCTTTTCGGAGAATACGATTGATGGAGCTCACACTGGGTAGAACGTCCTTGGGGCAAATACCGTCGTAATAGAGCTTCTCGCGAATCTCCCACGCAAACAGGGTCTGATGTTGCTTTTTATAGTCGACTATCTTGGAGACGATAAAGGGAGTGGTGACGCGCGGTTTTGATCCACCGATACAACCGGGGAGAATCGTGCCTGTCTCCAAATATCTTCAGACAATAGATCACAATAAGAACGGGCCAACGGACGGTGACAGTGCGATTTACGGACAGGCAGTCGAGCAGGCATACAGTAAGACGGACACCTAGGAAGGTAAACAGACAGACAGACAAATTAAGCTTACTTCGTAAGAATTTTACTCACGCATCCATGAGATACGAGGAGTTGCCGAGAAATGTCGCACGGTCGCAGTCCACACAGTGAAAGAAAGAGGATTTGCTGGCGCATTTCCACGGGCAACGGCTTCCCGTTGAGATAGATGCCGCCTAGTTGGTTCATGGAAGAATCGTTTCGAGCTGCTTCCATATTACCAGGATCGGTCGCAAAAAAGAGAAATGAAATCTAGACGCTGTGCTTCATCGTTCAGTTTCGGACGAGATGCTTTATATATTGCCATACACTCTTGGCCATTACGCTTTGATATGTTTGACCATCACATTGTGGCGCTCCCGTCAAGAGTCAACACTTGAACACACGGGGAAGGTACGCTCGCCTGGAAGCTGGTGCAGATGGTCTGGACAGGTAGAGTGCTGCACTGGGCTGCGTTCAAACTCGGGTGTCCAGTTACATTACTGTAGCGGACCGTTCTATGTCATTTTTGCTACTCTGGGTATAGAAATACTGCAAAACTATGTGCAAGCATGGCAGCGCAGTTCGTTAGGAATACCATTAACAGAAACTCGCCAAGACAGTTTTTGGGATTGCAAAAACATTTAAATTAAAAATAGCAAACCCAACAGGGGAAGGAGAGGAATCAGTACAAATGGGGGCTATATCACTAAGCCCGCTTCAGTGTGGCACCAAAAGTCCACCGGATACATGGAACGGTAAAGACGAGCGAGGTAGGTGTAGAGGCTAGACCGAAAGCCCAGATCAGCAGTAACGGCTTTCTGGAATATTAAAAAAAACACGTTGATTAAATCCCTTAACGTGTAACGTGTATTTAGGGATTTTTAGAAAAGAAGACTTAATTAATATTGAAGAAAACCGGATACAGGCATTTATGTAGTAAAAAAATAAAACAATAAACTAAACTCATGCAAATAGTAATATTATTAATCATGTTTAACCGGAAACAAATAGAATATTGAACATAAAATCAAAAAATTTCAATCTATATGGCGATTTGTTTTATTCTAAAACGTAATTTAACTTTTACATAATATTAAGATATATTTCAGACAAGAAATATTGAGCTCTCAACAGACAACGCAGTTTGGACAATGTTTGCATCTAGGCAGGTGGAAACACCTGTCGGATTCCCACCAAACCACTTCCGTCATCCCGAAAACCCTACTAACGCCACACATACACACACAGACAAGCCGATGCGTCACTCTTTCAGTGACGCTAGGGATGGAAACAAATCCATCTCTCACTTAAACCACCATCCCATCGCGCACTTACGCAGTCATCTGTAAATATTTCCGCACTCTTTCCCTTGACATCCAGCTTCATCGTCCGCTGCTCCTCGTCGGCGGTGATGCAGTCCGCGCCGTACACCTCCGAGAGGAGCTGCCGTACAGCATCAAAGTACCTCCGCCGTTCGCTCACATCATCCCAGCTTTGCTTAGCTGCAATACCAACAAAGGAAAAAGGGGATCAAGATTCGTTCAGTCAACTTGAATTTGAATATGGAAACAGTAGATGTGCTTCCTTACGTAAGGCATCCGACGGCTCGTCTTCCTGGATGTGAACTAGCATGCCGAGCAACGCGTCCGACAGCATATCAGCGAGTGCACTTCCGTCCCACTGCAAGAGACACTGCAGTTATAAACTTCTGGAGATTAGGGTAAAGCCGGGAAATTGTTATAAAGGCACGTTCAGACAGCCATATAGACCACTCGCACGAATACACCAAAAGAGGCACCCATAAAGATACAGATACAGACAGACAAACAGACAGGCAGACAGACAACTTATAAACAATTAAATCGTATGAGAACATCAGAGACAATAAATAATAACGACAGTCAAATTACCTCGACAATCAGACAAGGTCCTTCCTTCTTGACCCGGAGGATGCCGAGAAAGACCGCTTCCGTTTCCGAAGTCAGCTCTACGTCCGAGCAGATATCCTGCATGAGATTGGCCACGTTGCCTAAGCTTCCATTGTAGCTAATGGAAACACGATGAGTCAGTTCCGTTTTTGGCAGATCCGTCACATCTAGGAGAGATGGAATAGATGATGATGCACGACAGCATTTTTTAAAATCTTTCTCTAGTTCTCTAATTATAGCTATATGACGCCCTTACTTGTTGACGCGATTAGTCGCTCAACATTTCAAGGTTGATTCTCACGTTCCTCATATTGCTCACTTGTACTCGCAATGTAGTTTTTCTCGTTTTTGTCTTGTGCGAATGATGTTTCTGTGTCGATTGAAGAATGCACTTGTTTGCATTGTAGCCATTTCTCTCCGATAAGGATGAGTCATCGAAGTTCGATTCGAGACTCGACTTCTCGTTTTGATTTTTAACTTCTCACTCACAAGGGAAGCGAACGGTAGTTGACCCGCCGATCTGTCTGAATTTTTTATTTCAAATAGTGGACTAAATTAATAGATTTTAGCAAACATTTTCATCTGCAAACGAGCTCTGGTTTGAGTGGGAGAAAATTCGGAAGTTCCCCGATGGCTCCGCGGGTTTCCTATTCAATTCAACCGTTGATTGTTTGATTTATGCTCTAGCAAAATTCAATTTAATTTTTTTACCACTCTAACCCACACAAACGTCGTTTTTTGAAAACATTCGATTCAAAGATTTTTAACACTCTTCCACTCCAAATTCGATTTGAAATCGATTGACATCAGCAGAATCGTTTTTAGATGCCAGAGGGCGGAGTAATGGGCTAGTTTCAATCCAGGCTTCCAAGTGACGTTGCAGAAATGATCCATAGTTCCACCCCCTGTCATTCAAAAAAGATTCTGCTAATGTCAATCGATTTCAAATCGAATTTGGAGTGGAAGACTGTTAAAAATCTTTGAATCGAACGTTTTCAAAAAACGACGTTTGTG
>LRSR01008017.1:0-13504 GCA_001579985.1 Hypsibius dujardini
GTCTTAGTTCCGGCGATATACCATTTATACACTGCACGTGTAATGAATTAAAATTTTCTAGATACATTCCATCCAAAATTTAATTTCAAGTCGACTAGTATTAAGTGAATATTTTTCGAAAATCAGGGGTGGAGCTATATGTATCCTTTGAAGAAAGTGGAACTGCTAGCATAACGTTCCATATAAGGCAATACATGTCGGTCCCGAATTTTCTCCCAGCCTTGAAAGAATATTTAGCGGATCCCAATCGATTCTACTATAACTTCAATCTGAAATAGTCCACCATTTCGAAAATATATTTCAATATCTGGTCTGACTGAATAAAGTAGAACGGACAGGAATAAAGGTAGAAAACGGGCTGCGAGACATAGACCAGATTCCTCGAATACACGTGGCAAAAACCTTGCACTGACTGAATTAAGCACTTTAGTTCGTGGCTGTGTACAACAGCCATGCAACAAACGAGTGTAGTGGCTTAACTCGGTTAACACAAGGGTTTTCCCACGTGTGTACGAGAAATCTGGTTTATGTTTCGCCGCCCATTTTTTCGCCTGAAAGCACATACCAAGTTCCAGCGTGGCTTGGTGCGATACATCAGCTCGTACTGCATAAAGCGCGCGAAGCCTTCATTGAGCCAAGTATCGGACCACCACTGGCACGTCAGCAAATTGCCGAAGATCATGTGGGCCAGCTCGTGGCCGATGATGGCGGCGACGCCGCGCTTCTGGTCGGCCGTCGAGACTTGCGGTTGGTAGAGCAAGCTGGCCTCGCGGTACACTACCAAGCCCCAGTTTTCCATTGCACCGGCACTGAAGTCCGGTACTCCAGCTTGGTCTGAAGAATCAGAATTGCCCATTGCCGTAACTGTTATACACACGACCATCAATTTGGATTGATCTCGGAATTAGAACATTACCGAGCTTGCTGATAGTGTAAGGCTGTTCGAACCAATTCTTCAGCGCTTGGATCATATCTCGGCCTTGCTCCGCGGCAAACCGTCCGTCTCTCCGGTTGTTCGGTCCGGCAACAAGTTCAGCATTTCCGATGGTGTTGACCTGAAAGTTCAGAATTAATCACTGTCCGCGCGCGTCTGGGTTTTTTCAACATGGATCATCGGGAACTCACCGGGAAGGCCGGGAATGATGTGCCGTAGTTCTGAGCCATCACAATCGGTTCGTGAAATTTGAAATCATTCGCGTCACTGACCAAGAAGGCGTTGAGGTATACCGGCATGCGGGCGGACGTTTTGTAAACGGTTTTGGTCCACAAAAGGCCGTTTGCGTTCACTTCACTTGCGGGATTACTGGGATCAACGTCTTCGTTCGTGCGTGTCATGCCAAAACGCTTGGGATACTGCAGGGTCGTGGTGAACGTGCTCCGATAGCCGGGCTCGTCAAAGCACGGGAAAGCGCGACGGGCTTTGAACGCTTGAAATTGGCTCACGATGAGATTCCTGCATGAAGAAACGTAACTCACAATGACAGCAATATATCACGTGAGGAAATATACAAACAATAAAGTGACCCTAATGACTCTACCTTAATTGTCCGTCTTTCATGTACTGACTCAGATAGAGACCCTGATTGTCCTGCGCTATGACGCCGTCGAATTCGATCTTCAGAACGTATTCCTCATTCACAACCAAAGTTGAGGCAAGGTTGATCACGACCAAGTCTGACGTGAGGTACTCCAGCGAGTCCACGACCACCGCGGTCCGTTCGGCCTTTTTAGTCACGGTCACTTTGTCCTTGGCGAAACGGAGAATATGGCCGGTCTTTGAGTCGGCTGGGACCTCATGCCGCACATGGAGTGTGATGCTTTTCAGGTTGCTATCCGGAGTTTTCAGCGTAATGGCCACAGTGTTGCCGCGGGTCGTCAACGGTTCCGGGATGGTGTCGTTCGCGTCATACGGCAAATGGATCTTGAGAAAGAGCTCGTAGTTGATGGGGTCGATTTGGTTAGTGAGCACACCGTTCAAGTTGATTCTGGGAAGCCGAAGCGATCCTGGTTTGAGTGGGGTCGAGGTCGGACCGGGGCTTTGAGTCGTGGCGTTGGCAGCGGCATGGCCGTTCACCGTGTTCTGCAGGTCTTCCACCTTCTTCCTCTCCTCGCCTAACTGCACCCCGACGACGATCAAACCGATCAGCACGCCGATGAAGGCTACCCCGAGGATAATGAGCGGGAGATGGGCCTTCACCGAGGACTTCATCTTCCTACCCTTGCCCTTGTCCTTGACCAAAGATCCCACTGGCGTCGTCGCGATCGTTTCCTTTACACTCGAATCGTGTTCCACTAGTCATACGAAAACTGCAAGTCCTCTCTGGTGCCTCTCACTACTGAAACTGCCTCAAGTTAGAATGCGGAAATGTGAACAGATGGACTACGCGGGGGCAGAAGCAGTGACTGTCCATATTCTCTTTCTATTTTCATCCGATCCGGATTTCCCGTTGGATGATAAGATGCGAAGGTCTATCGACCGCACTTGACAGGTTTCCGCTACACGCTGACAGCTCATCAAATCAGGTGCTGATTAGAGGGCCCACGTAACAGAACAATTTGGAGGCGGCTTTGAGCACACAGAACAACTGATTCGTTTGCGTGTTTGTGAGGTTTGCTGTACACACGTGCGGTACTAATTAGTGTATTGTTTGTGCACATGCGTTGCACTGCTGGATAGGAGAGTACGCGGACCCGGGATGACGTTTCGTCACAGGTTCAGGATTTTGGTCCTATCGAAATGAACTGCCGTGTACACCGCGTGGATTGCCGGGTAAGGGTAACCTCGTGGCATGTAGATTTTGACCCCTCATCGTGATAGGCTATCCGCGATAACCTTAGTCAAATTTAGCGTGCTCATTTTCGCCCGCCTGACGGGCAGAGAGGCGCCTTTGTTTGCGTCTCCTGTTCGGATTGTGTTGCGTATGATTCGTTTCTTCGCCTGTACACATCGTCCAGATTTACGATGGTTTTATCTTTTAATTTCCCGAAAGAGCAGAAAAGGGGGTCTAAAGCAAACACCGTGCCGATGTTGCTGCCTGGTACGGCGGGTGAAAATCGTTGTTCCGCGCGTCGGCCGAAGGGAAAGCTGACAAATGAAATCACTACATTAGTACGATAATAGATTGTGATTGGTTTCATTGTGACTATACACCGGTATGCGCTTTGTACCTTAAAGTAACACAAAATTATGGCTACAGCTATTTTACCCCTCCGTTGTAGTATGCAGGCAACATCACCCCCATACTATTTCACCCCTCCCATGCTGTCCGTTTGTCCGTTCGTCCGTCTCTTGTCTGCCTTTCCGTTCTGTCCATCCGTTGTCTGTCCGTCCGTCCATCGTTCATCCGCCTGTCCTTTTTCCGTCCGTCCGTTGTCCGTCCGTCCGTTGTCCGTCCGTCCATCGTTCATCCACCCGTCCTTTGTCCGTCCGTCCGTTGTCCGTCCGTCCATCGTTCATCCACCTGTCCTTTGTCCACCCGTCCTTTGTCCGTCCGTCCGTTGTCTGTTCATTGGATATCCTTTCAGCCGTTGCTCGTTGTTTGACCATCTATCCGATAACGGACGGACGATCAACTGACGGTTAATGAACGGATAACGGACGGATGGGCAACGGACAGACGAAAGAATGGACGGACAACATGGGACAACATGGGTAAACGGACAACAAGGGTAAAATAACGGAAGCGCGATTTGGGCCCATGGTGATATATACAGGGAGGGGTTAAATAGCCAGGCTACTATTGGGCTTTTGAGAGGGGTAAAAGGGCTATTGGGCCCCAACTGATGTACTTAGGGAGGACTAATACAGCCGGGGTTGTACTGGGCCCCAAAAGGAAAGTAAAACAGCCACTCCAAAAAATTATACAAAGGTTAGGGCGCATCATAACAAAGTCTGCGGAACGCAAGATACCGAAAGGTCTTCGACGGTCAAAGAGATTGCAACCATAATGCCTAGTCTACCACGCGGTCTTCCGTGGACTCTGTCCTTTGAACTGAATCATGAAAAGGATAGGTCACGCTCTGGCATTCATCTAATCTAATTAATAAGAACTTTAGTGAGCTTGTCGAAAATGACGATGCAATTGCTCCACGATGCAGTCAGTCACTGGGCAGTTCAATGCCGGATTAGGGCTTGACGGATATACTCGTCATCTGGATAAACTATCAGTGGACGGTACTATTATCCGTTTTCTAAAGGGTCGGAAAGACTTTTGGAAATCCAATTCAACGAGCGAACTGTCGAAATAAATACACCGTATAATTGCACCAGGGAAATTCTAGAAAAAACAGGCTGAGCTTAATAGGCTGAGCTTAATAGGCTGAGCTTAATTGGCTGAGCTTAATAGGCTGAGCTTAATTGGCTGAGCTTAATAGGCTGAGCTTAATTGGCTTGATCGCATGAGACATGTCTGCGTTGAACTTACCGGAAGTGATGTGCCGTTCTTCTTCCCCACAAAAACGGCCATTTCGTGAGGTGCTTGCCATTGTAATTCGTTGAGCGATCCGATTCAAAATTAAAAATCGATAAAAGAGCGCCAACAGAAATGTTTCGGCTGGAGCTACGTGTGGTTTCTCAGATTAGAGAGCCCAAAAATTTCCGGCTAATTGAAAAACTAAGAGCTCCATCCCCTGCTGTTGAAAATATTTCCCCTAATAAGGCGAATCGAAGATGAGGTGTTGAAAAATACGAAATCTAAGCTCTTGAAATGAATATCTTTGAAGGTGCACATTTTTGTTTGTTTCATCGTTTCCGTCCATTTGAACATTTCGCTCGGCAAAGCCATAATTCAATCAAAGTTGTTTTGCTTAAATGATTATTAGGAGGAGCACTCCCAAAGTCGAGGTATTCGGTCATTTACAGAGACGTAATGGACTTTTCGGAGAGGGGGGGGGGCAGTTTTTTAATAAAAAAAAACATTAAAAAATCTCCCCCTTATTATTATATTATTATTAAATCTATTGACGTAAACAGCCTAATCAGAGAGCTAATTAATACAGTTGAGATAAAAGGATTCCGGCAAGGCTAAGAAAAGGTGAAGTCGACGGACCGAACCGTGCCGGCATGAAATCATGCGGAGTATTTAACTTCGCTCGATTGATTGATTTAAAACTTAATTGATTGATTGCTTGTGGTTCTCAAGAGAGTGTCGGCATTTGTTCCACACCGATCTCTAATCGACTTTCTGAATCTTTTGCGGAGTGCAGCAAGCGACTGCAGTACGAAATCACAAGATGGAATCAAGTCGCACAAGTTTCGTACGATTACGAAGATCTCGTACTCTTATATTCGCGTTTCGATTACCAAGGTCCTCTCTGACTACCAGTACTATAGCACCCTAGTTAATACTAAATAGCCGTCTATCAATCGGCAGGACCATTATTACTCGTACACAGACAGATGCAGTAATTAAACAAACACTTAAATAAGTTCATCATTCACAAGGACGACCAAATTATCCACAAAATGGCTGAACGTTCTCACGAAGCTGTCAGTCAGCAAAGGAGTTCCCAGTATAAAGCACTGAAAAACAGAATAACTTTTTATACGACCACCAAACACCCGGCGCGAGGCCTTAAGCCGACGAAAGCTTCTTCAAATTCTCAATGCACTGATCGATATTCCGCTTCTCCTGCTTCTCATCGATGCTCTTCAACACATTCCCCACAATCCAGTTGATCATGTGGCGCTGCTCGACGCTGCGACGCGCATTCTGAATCTCGATCTGATAGTCCAGCCGCTTCTTCACGTCCCGGTAGACCTCCATCTGCCGGCGGCGATATTCCGCCTCCAGCTGCAGGCGCACTGCCTCGCGCTTTGCCTCAAACAGCAGACCCTGGCCCTTGGCCATCCACTGGCTCTTCTCCTCCTGCTTGATGTCCTCCTGCAGCGCCACGATACTGTCCTCCTGGATCGCAATCAGCTCCTCCTCATACTCGTCAAGCTCCTTGTCCGCAACCTTCGCGAGGACTGGGCCGCCCTTGGTCATGGCCAGCCACACAAGGAATATCATGGGAGGGATCAGGGGGAACTCGTGCTCCACCACCCACAGCTCCTTCGACAGGAGGGTGGTGATGAGACCCACTCCGAACACGTACGGCCCGGTGACGCCGGTCTTCTTATGGAAAAAGTCAAACCACTCCTCGGGGATGAAGCCGAGGCGAGTGCGACCACCGTAGACAGCCATTTCCGGGCGGGGGAAGTTGACCAAGTCACGTTCGGGGAACTCGTGGATGGTGACTTCGCCGGTCGGCATCAGAGGTTTCAGGGCTGTGAGCCGCTCTTCTTCGGATAGTTGGATCTCTTTTTTGGCGCCATCGTTGACGGCGACAGCGGTGGCGCTGCTAGCACGAAGGGGTGCGGAGGTGGTGAAAGCTCTTACTCCAGACAGGCGCATCCATATCGGAGTGAATCCGGCCATCTTTACAAATCCCGTTGCCATTTTGCCTGGAAAAATAGAGCAAATGAATCCAATCCTGCTTGCAGCCACGCGCCCAAATTTGCAAATTCAAGTTAATTCTATCCATCAGTCAAGCCCTTCAGACAGAATGTACCCCAACCCTCAAACTGAAGCTTCAATCCACCAATCAACTGAAAGCATTTCAAATCAACTACAAATGCTTCAATCCACCAATCAACTGAAAGCATTTCAAATCAATTGCAAGTGCTTTAATCGACCAATCAATTGATGGAAGCTATGTTCAAATTCCCGTGAAAATACCCTGACTGAAAGCAACTTTGGAGCAAATTTTACTTTACTATTTCCCTATTTTTTCAGGCGACAAGCTAGGCTCACTAAAAACGTCAGAACAAAAAAATGCGTCTGCTAGAATGAGAACAAAGCTAAATACATTCCACGACTTCCATTCCTAGTTCAATTTCAAACTCCGACACCATGCGTCCTGCCCTCGCTGGCGCCAATGATTTTAGACTCATTTTTTTTGCCTCCGTCAGCATGAATTAAAAACTGTACATGTTAAAAAATGCAAACAAAATCAGGCCCAGCTAAATCTAATTTATCCATAAACACGAAATTCATTTTCATTAACCGTTTGCCCATCCCGATTCCACTTACCCGAAATGATCTTCTTTCGATAGCAAATTACAGCACCCCCACTGAAAAGCAGTTCAAAATAGAAGAAGCTGCAACGGAAGAGGGATTTCAAGGGAAAAACAATGGACGGATCGGTGACGGGTTCTCTGCTCCCTCTTTCCTCAGCTGTTGTGTTCACGGTTAAGATCCATTCTCCATTTGGCCGCTACACCTAAGAATTTGGCATGGTCTTGTGGTCTGCTGACGTCATGACAAAGAGGTGTGGTTTACTAAGCCGGCATTTCTCATTAGTCGCCCAATCAGTCACAGGGAAATATTTCAATTTGTAACAGGATCTTCATCGTTCCTTTAGGCGTTGTCCCGCTTACGGTTATTACTGTAAATCAACGAATCTATCAACCACCTATACAGATACGCACTGCTTGTCAGCTGTTTTTATTCCTGTGTTTTTCTGATGCAATAAATTAATTTGCTCAATTTTTTCCTGCCTGTCGCCCGGTCCACCGAAGTTAAAAATGACTTTGCTGTCTATTCTTACTCATGCGGCGAGGAGCCCGACCAATTCAGCGATCGTTCATCGGCTGCGCGCAGGAACACTCTCCATTATAACATCGCGTGCACCGCCATCTCGGCAGTTGCACACCAAATCTCCACTCATTTCCACCTTGACCACCAATGACTCGATCTCTCAGTCGAATATTGTGGCCGATGCCACGGCAAAGTACACCATCGGTCAGCAGATTTGCGGCTTCACCGTGCGACAATCGCAGGAAATTCCCGGTAAGCACTTCAATGTCTACCGATCAATCAATCAATCAATCAATCAATCAATCAATCAATCTATCAATCTATCGAACCTAACAAAATGAAAGAGCCGGTTCATAGCGAATTCTTTTCGATCCCGAAATTGCAGAGACAGCTAACCTTGTTATTTTTTCATTAGATTTCTTAAAATATTTCTTAATTTTTTTCGAAGAAAACTTCTAACGACCAGTTTTAATTAAACTCCGAGCCGACGAAAGAAGGAGCGGTGATCGTTAGCAATTTTGTTTCACAAATGGTTATTGGTCAGTCAATCGGCCAATCAATTCGGCGGCAACACAGTACAAATGGCTAGTGTTTTTCACAGAACTGGCTCTCCACGCACTGTTCCTCGAGGACGCCGCGACCGGTGCGGAGCATCTGCACATCACCCGGGCTGATCACAACAACGTCTTCGGTGTGGGATTCCGCACTCCCCCCACAGACAGCACTGGAGTGGCGCACATTTTGGAGCACACAGTGCTGTGTGGATCGGAGAAGTTTCCCGTTCGAGATCCCTTCTTCAATATGCTGCATCGGTCACTGTCGACCTTTATGAATGCCATGACCAGCAGTGACTGGACGATCTATCCGTTTTCCACCCTGAATGCCAAAGACTATAAGAATCTGATGAGTGTGTATTTGGACGCCGCTTTTTTCCCCCGATTGAGGGAGATGGATTTCAGGTACAGTACGTAGTTGATCGTTTCTGCGAACTATAGATTGATTGATTGATGGATGGATGGATTGATTGATCGATTAATTATTTGATTGATTGATGGATGGATGGATTGATTGATTGATCGATTAATTATTTGATTGATGGATGGATGGATGGATGGATGGATTGATTGATTGATAGATTAATTATTCGATTGATTGATTGATTAAACCGGATTTCAGGTACTCGTACGTGGTTGACCGTTTTCTGTGAACAATTGATTGATTGATTGATTAAACCGGATTTCAGGTATTCGTACGTGGTTGACCGTTTTCTGTGAACGATTGATTGATTGATTGATTGATTAAACCGGAATATGTGTTCGTTTAAGGCGATAGGGCATCCATGTGTTTCTATTGCAGGCATCTCCGTTTGGTTCACTCAAATCAGTAGAAATTACTAGTAATGCATTTTCGAAATGAATTAGTAAGTTTCATTTGTAGGCAAGAGGGAACTCGATTGGAACACGAGGATCTGAAGGACATCTCTTCACCGATCGTCTTCAAGGGCGTGGTCTTCAACGAAATGAAGGGTGTCTTCAACAACCAAGAAAATATCTTCGGCCGAAAAATTCAGAATTATCTCCTGCCATCCGGGACGTACTCAATTGAAAGCGGTGGCGATCCACTTGTCATCCCCAGCCTAACATGGGAGCAGCTGAAGAGTTTCCATCGTGCCAACTACCACCCCAGCAACGCACGTTTCTTCACGTACGGAGATATGCCGCTGGAGGAGCATTTGGACATGATTCAAGGCAGCGTTCTGAAGCGCTTTCAGAGGGCCAAGCCGAATAACGCAGTCAACCCGGAACCGCGTTGGACAGAGCCGAGAGCAGTAACGATTGAAGGCCCTATAAACCAACTCGCCCCGCCAGATAAGCAGACTACGGTTTCGGTGTCGTATTTATTACCGGAAATCTTGGACCCATTTGAGAATTTCTGTATGGCTGTGGTGGGAAAACTGCTGATCTCCGGACCGAAAGCTCCCTTCTACAAGTCACTGGTCCAGTCTGGATTGGGCTCAGACTATTCATCTGGAACTGGTCTGGATTCGTCCATCCGGGAGGGCATTTTTGCCGTTGGACTTAAAGTATGAAGATAGTTACTGCGGAAGGTCTTTTTACAACTGATAATACGGTATTGTGTTTTTGGTTAGAACGTGAGTGAGACAGATGCTGCGAAGATCGAGGAGATTGTTCATAGCACTGTGGACGAGGTGGTGAAGACGGGATTCGACAATGAGCGCGTAGAAGCAATTCTTCATGAAGTGGAGTTATACTTGAAACACCAATCGACCAGTTTTGGCTTACATCTGTTCTTCAATATCATGTCTCCCTGGACCCACGACGCCGATCCAATTCAGCATATGAAACATAATGAGATTGTGGAGCGGTTCAGACAGGCTGTCACCCAGGACCCTCAGTTTTTGCAGAATAAAGTGAAACAGTATCTTCAGGTACACAACTGCTTGAATAAGACTTCCGTCTGCTTGTCTGTCGACTCATCGGTGTCTATTTGTCTGTGTATCGTCTGACTGTCTGCCGGTCTGTCTGCCTGGCTCCTTCGCGGCTGCCAGTTTCATCTGTCGGTCTGTCAGTCAGTAGGCCAGTCTGTCTGTTTGCTTGTCTGTTTGCTTGTCTGTCTGCCTGACTGCCGGTCTATCGGTCAGTGTGTCTGTTTACCTGTCTGTCTGTTTGTTTATATATCTGTCTATCTCTTTGTCTGCCTGCAGAACTGCTAAGTTGGCTCATTCCTGGGTTTCTGATAGCATTTCTTGTCTTAAGTGCAACCGTATCACCCTTCATTCATTTCATCTGTCATTCTAGAATTAGTGTTTAACGATTTGCATTTTGTTTTGTAGGACAATAAACATCGTCTGGTCCTGACCATGAAACCTCGAGAGGATTACGAAGCTGGCATCAAAGCCAAAGAAGATCAACTTCTAGCCCTCAAGCTAGGCGAGGTGGACGATGCGCGTCGCAAAGAACTCTTCGAGCAAGGTAACGCGCTGGCGGAGGAACAAAGCAAAAAGCCGGATGTGTCGCTGCTCCCCACCTTGACGGTATCGGATATTGAGACGTCCCTGCCACCGGTGGATATTCGGAGGATAACCTACGAAAACACCCCCATTATTTGTATCACTGCACCGACCAACGGTGTGACCTACTTCCGGTCGCTGATCAGTACGGAGAAGCTGGACAAGGAGCTACTGCCCTATCTGCCGCTGTTTTGCAGCATCGTCACCCACATGGGTGCCGGGGAGATGGACTACCGACAGCTATCGCAGAAAGTTGAATTGAAAACCGGTGGTTTGGGGGTCAGTGAACATGCCAGTAATCATTACTCTTCCACGGAAAAGTTCGAACAGGGAATCGTATTATCGTCCTACTGTCTTGATCGGAATATTCACGATATGTTTGACTTGTGGGCGGTGGTATTCAACAAACTCCGGCTGGATGATTTGGAGCACTTTGGAGAACTCGTGAAACAGACGGCTGCTGCATTGGCTTCCGGACTTGCCGGTAATTTAGATCTGCTTCGCTTTTTCCTCAGTTGCCTGACTTTTACGTCTAAGCTGCAGAGGGAATAACCGTACCATTAATGGGTGTCTGATCTTTTTGTCTTTTACTGGTTTGTTTATCTTCAGGTGTCTTTCAGTATGTCCGTCTTTTTTGCCCTTGTGCCTGTCCCTTAATCGGTCTGTCAGTATTCCTTGCCTGTCTGCCGATATTCCTTGCCTGTCTGCCAATATTCCTTGCCTGTCTGCCGATATGCCTTGTCTGTCTGCCGATATGCCTTGTCTGTCTGGCTGTCTGTCATTTGGTCTTTCGGGAAGAATTGGATTAGAGGGGCCAATCATTAGAAGCCTGCCGTGCTTGAAGGTTTTAGCTCTGTTTTCCAATGGCACGATTATGAAGGTATCGGACCATCGTTCTACCAGCTTCTCAGAGCATACATGCACTTTAAGCTTGATCTCCATATTCAGTTCTGACTGTCTTTTCTGGTTCTCTCTGTTAAGTACGTCATTTGTCTTTCTGCCTTTTAACTATTATTTTTCTACCGTTTTTCTGAAGATCATGGACATGGTTATGCGATGGGACACTCTGCGGCATCAATCCGCAGCGCATCGAAGCTGAAGGAGCAGTGGAACGGAATCTCGCAGGTTCTTCTCATGAAGGACGTGGCCGAATCCAGTGATCTGACAGCGACCTTAGACAAAATGCGTGCCATTGCGAACCACTTATTGTCCAATGGGCGCATGCGGTGCTCGCTGAATTCCACGGCTGCTACCATGAACGGTGCGTTGAACGAGCTGGGGGAATTCCTGTCGGGCATTGCTAGTAGCACGGAGGATCAGCATCTGGTGACGGACTCGTTATTCTTCCCGAAGTCTCTAAAGACTCACTTGACCTTCCCGTTCGCGGTGAACTACTCATCGCGATGCCTGCCTGGACCGGCCTTTGTGGAACCGGCTTATGCGTCGTCACGTTTGCTGGCGAAAATTTTGAGCGGAAAGTTCCTTCATCGGGAAATTCGAGAGAAAGGTATTACACCAAATATCCAGAGTGGGTTGTTTTGAAACAAAGACGGCTTCTGAGACAGACAGACAGTTCGATAGATATGTAAATTTTCAGGCAGGCAGGCATACAGACAGACAGACAGACAGACAGACAGACAGATAGACAGACAGACAGACAGACAGACAGACAGACAGACAGACAGACAGACAGACACAGATAGATAGATAGATAGATAGATAGATAGATAGATAGAGAGACACACCGATAGACAGGCAAGCAGGCAGACAGACAGACATACAGATATGTAAATAGACAGACAGACAGACAGACAGACAGACAGATTGACACAGATAGATAAACGGATAGGCAGACTTGATTGGCAAAAGTACAAGGGATCTGGCTGATTTGTAGTCGCCTCGTTTTCTGGCCTAATTGTAGTCACATTGTAACACGATATGCTAATTCAACCTTGCTAGGCAGCTGTTTTGTAGGCCTTGAATTTGTGAATAAAATTAAGTCTCGTCCGATCACAAAAAGGCCCGAACTGTCTCCCAGATAAAGAACCACAGTTATGTTTTCTTATTGTCTCAGTACTTTATTACAACTTATTTCACATTTTAGGTGGAGCGTATGGAGGTGGTGCGAAAATCAGTCATGATGGGCTGTTTCAGTTTTACTCGTACCGCGATCCCAAGACCCTCGAGACGTTCGATGCATTTGACCGGTCCATTGTATGGGCCGCCAATGGCAGCTTCACCCAGCAAGACCTGGACGAGGCCAAATTGTCCACTTTTTCGGAAGTGGACAAACCGGTGGCACCCGGCTCACAGGGCGCGCGGGAATTTTTATTCCACGTGACCGATGAGTTGTATCAAGCACACAGGCAACGCTTGCTTAATGCCAGTAGAGATCATCTAGTCGAATTCGCCCGTGAGTACCTCCAGAATCCGAAGTACGTCGCGTCGACCATACTCGGACCACCGAGCGAGGAAGTGCAGAAGGACGGCTGGAACGTCATTGCTGGAGCGGGCGAAGAGGCTCCGAAGAGCCCCTGCCAAAAAGGAGCAACTGCGTAAAAATTATTCACGTTTCTAGCAAGTTTCTGTTCTTCTCACAAACCTTTTCTATAGAGAGGGGACAAGCAATAAATTTTGAAGAATCGTACCACCGATTTTATCAAACCAAAGACACATTTGACAATGGCGATGTTTTGGACAGAATCAGGTAGACAAGCAGGCAGACAGCCTCACTGGCAGACAAACAGGCAGATAGGCAGACAGACACATAAGCAGGCAGATAGGCAGAGAGACAGACAGCTAGGGAGACAGACAGATAGGCAGTTAGGCAGACAGACAGATAGGCAGTTAGGCAGACAGACAGATAGGCAGTTAGGCAGACAGACAGATATGT